>PVIY010008881.1:0-74975 GCA_004026745.1 Myrmecophaga tridactyla | reverse complement strand
GTCCTCTCAGCGAGGTCTCTCCTGGCTAGCAAGCAAGGGCCTCTGCCGTGCTGGTGTTCAGTTTCTTCTTTGACAAAACAAGTTGTTGTTACCTAGAGGCTGCTGTTGAGCCTTGAAGCAGCAGGCGTGCATGCAGAGAGAGACAAAGCAGCCTGTTTGCAGCATTCAGCGCACGGACTGTGTGGTGGCCGAAAACTGGGCGAAGGTGAACCACTGGCAGGAAGAAAGAGACTGTACCTGCCGGTCACCTGGGAGCCTTTGATCACTTCGCTGCCAGCACCAGGGTTTCAGGAGGAGATCCTGCCATGGAGAACGTGTTCCTTAGCCTCCAGCAGGGTACAGGGAAGTGGGAGACGGACCCTTGTGTCAGGGACCCAAGAAAGTGGCTTAGCGATGTCCACTTCTAAAGATGCACACCTCTGTTTTGTGTTTCTAGAAGGCCTAAAAATATCTTCTGGCAAAATAGTTCCCTTATATCTTGCGTATCTCCCAACACCCGAATAAAACCCCAGGTGGTATATGTATCGCCAGGCTGTATGACAACTTTTTGAGTGGTTTCCCACCCTCAGACAGCTCAGGAGAACAGGCCAGACTCCTCTTGAGCTTCCCGCCCTGGTTACCTGAACACTGACTGCACAGAGCTCCCATTGTATAAGATAAATAAGTCACATCCATCCAGCATTTCCCTCCAGCCATCCTGGGAAAATGAAAAGTGAATGAGATGGCCAGGCATGTGAGGTAGGCTTTTCAGCCTGGCATGGTCAAAACCTGTGGGTGCTGTGAAAATCTGTTAACACGAAGATTAGCAAACCCCAGGTGAGCATGTCTGACTGGAGGAAACTGGGCCTTAAATACACCTGTCTCCCTGTGTTCCCTCTGCCTTTATTTATGATTGTTTTTAACAACGAGCTTTGCTTGCAGAGTGTACCTCGCGTGCCTGACGTTCATCATGGACTCGTTTGAAGTAATCTCAGGGCGAACACGCATCTTTCATATTTTCTGGTTCTATTTTAAAAGAAACGTGGTTCTTCCAGGAACTACACAGTTCCCTTTGATGCCAGCCTCCCGGATGACCTCATCCAGTCTCGTGGGTCACTTGAGCCATGGAGATGGCCTCGTTTCATCTTGTTCCCATGAGAAGCCAAATCCGAGGGTCTGGGGGTGAATTTGGGAGCGGTGGCAGCAAGCAGATAGTTTGGGTGTGTGTGCATTGCATACGAGAAGTGTGCAGCCAAGATTCGACACTGTTCCGTGTTTAACAAGCCATTCCTGAGGTTCTTTGATGAGAATGCATATTCAGCTGCAGCAGGCGTTGTGAGCCATGCCTTGGAGAACTTAGCCACTGGCCACCAATTCCACCCAAAAGTCATGAGGAAAAGCATTATCCCAGTTTAGAGCAAGAAAGCAACCAGAACGATTGCTGTATGGTTCCTGCTAGTTCCAGAGCAGAGAGCAAAGCCTTGTTTCTTTCTGATGTGATGTCGTGCTTTGCCTGGGTCAGGTGCTGCCCTACCTCTCCACATGGACTGATGCCCCCTTTTGTTCCTCATGCTCCAGGAGTGCGAGTAATTCAGGGATAATGCTTCATGCGCACACGTCTCTCTTTCCTTTTTTGCACTTGAAGATTTGTTTTCACCTTTCCCCAAGTTACTTTCAGAAACACTGGGGTGTATAAAAGCCTGTGCTCCCTTACCTGAAATTTGGAGACCTAAAACTTCCTGCGCTTACAGCACACACATTTAGCAGCAAAACCTGAGCTGTGAGATTTCTGGGAAGATAGCGGACTAGAGTAGCTCGAAATTAGCCCTGCTCCACAGAAAAGTTAGAGAAGGGGCAGGAGGGCGACTGAGGTGGCGATTCGGGAGTGCGGCTGACCTGGGAGAGCCTTTTGCACTACATGCGGCAGCCCTGGTTGCAGAGGCCAAGGAACGAAAGGCAGAAAGCTGGAGCCTGGCGTGGAACTGCAGAGCCCATGGGAGTGCATGGACGGGAGCACAGGACTAGGAAGTAAGCCGGGCCGCATTCCTTGGGTGAACCCTCAGCAGTGCAGCCCCATGGCTGGCAACTTACCCCAGACCCCATACACCTGAACCCCATCATGTGCTCCCATTCCCTGCACTCCAGGTCCCCTCACCCCACCAGCCCCCAGTGCACGTACCTGCCCCCCACCCCCACCCAAGTGCAGCCCAACCCACCTCTCCTGCACCCCTCCCGAGCACTGCCTCCCCCTCCCTGTTCTCTGCAGGCTGTTGCCAGTGCATAAAGGTTGCAGGCACTGACCTCCATACCTAGACTACACCCAACCCCCGCCCATAGTGTCGCCTAGCCTCCCCCGCCCTCCCTGAGCTCAGCCATCCGTTTACAGCACTCCCAGGCACACACATGTGCACAGGTCCCCAATCACATCATTCAGCTCTGGGAACCGCACTTTATAGCAGTCCTAGAACCGCACATGCACACAGCCCTCAGCCTCAGTTCCCAGCTCTGAGAAACTGCCGACCTGCGCATCCAAGTCACATCTGCCCCAGTCCACGAAGGCATAATGCCAACCTGCTCCCACAGCTCTATGCATGCACACAAAGGGCCCGTGCCTCAGACCAGCCACATCAGGGTTACTCCCCCCAGACCGGTGCACCCGCACAGCTACATCCTCCCTGGCTGCTGGGCACCCACATTCACAAGTATCAGTGTAACATCCCCAACCTGCCCTGAAACAAGTCACCGTACTGAGTGCCCCACCCCGTGCCCTGCTCCCTGCTGTACAACCATCCCACAAACACAAGGCCTTAGACTACTGAAAGAAATCAGCTCCCAAAGTAAATCAGTCAAGATCTCTACATGCGATGAAGACAGCAGAAGATCACTAAGCACATCACAATGCAGACAGATAAAGCCCTAACTAATGACCAAATTAAAACACCTGAAGAGACACAGATGTTGGAACAGCTAATCAAAGGTGTTCATACAACTCCACTTAATAAAATAAGTGGGATAGCAAATGTCATAAAGGAGATCAAGAAGACAGTCGGAGAGCCCAAAGAGGAATTTGAAAGAATAAATAGAAATCACAAAGATTAAAGACTCTGTTGACCAAATAAAAAACATAGTAGAGGCACACAACACCAGATTTGAAGAGACAGAAGAAAGAATAAGTGATACAGAGGACAAGATAAGTGACTTCAAAGACTCAAAACAACAAATGGCAAAAAAGATGGAAGAAATTGAATGGGGACCCAGGGAAATGATAGGCAAAACAAAGCGCACAAAAATAAGAATCATTGGTTTCCCAGAAGGAGGAGAGCGGAGCAAAGGGCTAGGAAGCGTACCTGAGGATATAATGGGGGAAAACTTCCCAACCCGCATGAAGGACATAAATATACAAGTCAAAGAAGCTGAAAGAACTCCAAACAGAATAAATCCAAATAGGCCTTCCCCAAGGCACATACTAATCAGTCTGTCAAATGTTGAAGAGAAGCAGAAAATCATGAAAGCGGCAAGAGAAAAACAATCTGCCACGTACAAGGGAAATCAAGTAAGACTGACTTCAGGCTACTCAGCTAGCACCCTGGAGGCGAGAAGGCAGTGGTATGATATATTCAAGATCCTGAAAGAGAAAGACTTCCAGCTAAGAATTCTGTACCCAGCCAAATTGTCCTTCAAAATTGAGGGAGAGATTAAAGTTTTCACAGACCAAGAAGTCCTGAAAGAATTTGTCAATAAGAGACTGGCCTTAAAAAAAATACTAAAAGGAGTTCTGCTGGCTGAAAAAAAAAAAGACAGGAGAGGGAAGTCTGGAAGAGGACACAGAATTGAAGAGTACTACTAAGGATAAAAGGGTAATTTAAAGAATACAGAGAGAAAGAGGGAAAAGAATTTATAGATCTGACAAATAAAATAAAAAAGATAAGATGGTGGAATCAAGAAACACCTTTTTAGTAATAACTTTGTATGTGAATGGACTAAAACTTACCAATGAAGAGATACAGATTGTCAGAATGGATTAAGAAACACAGTCCAGCTATATGCTACTTACGAGAAACTCATCTTAGACACAAGGATACAAATAGATTGAAAGTGAAAGGATGGAAAAAAATTTACCATGCAAGTTGTAACCAAAAGAAAGCCGGAGTAGTTATACTAATATTGGACAAAATAGACTTTAAATGTAAAGACATCATAAGAGACAAAGAAGGACACTATATACTAATTAAAGGGTCAGTTCACAGTCATAAATGTCTATGCTCCCAATCAGGGAGCTCCAAAGTACATGAGACAGACATTGGCAAAACTGATGGGAGTGATAGATATTTCAACATTAATGGTAGGAGTCTTCAATACACCACTCTCCTCTATAGATAGACAACTAGACAGAAGATCAACAAGGAAATAGAGAAGTTAAATAACGTGATAAATGAATTAGACCTAACAGACATATATAGGTCATTGCATCAAGTGCTCCTGGAACATTCTCCAGGATAGATCATATGCTGGGGCACAAAGCAGGTCTTTATAAATTGAAAAATATTGAAATTATTCAGAGTGCTTTCTCTGATTACAATGGAATGAAGTTGGATCTCAATAACCACCAAAGAATGAGAACATTCACAAATATATGGAGATTAAATAACACACTCTTAAACGACCAGTGAGTCAAAGAAGAAATTGCTAGAGAAATCAGTAGCAATCTGGAGATGAATGAAAATGAAAATACAACTTATCAAAACTTATGGGATGTGGCAAAGGCTGTGCTGAGCAGGAACTTTATTGCCTTAAATGCCTATATTAAAAAACAAGAAAGAGCAAAAATCGAGGACTTAACAGCAAACCTGGAAGAACTTGAAATAAAACAGCAAACTAACCTCAAAGCAAATAGGAGAAGAGAAATAACAAAGATTAAAGCAGAGATAAAGAATGGGAGAACAAAAGAACAATAGAAAGAATCAATAAAATCAAAAGTTGGTTCTTTGAGAAAATCAATAAAATTGATGGGCCATTAGCAAGACTGACAAAGAAAAAAGAGAGGACACAAATAAACAAAATCAGAAATGAAAAGGGACGCATTACCACAGACCCTGAAGAAATAAAAGAAATCATAAGAGGATACTATGAACAAGTGTATGCCAACAAACTAGACAACTTAGATGAAATGGAGAAATTCTTGGAGATACACAAGCAAGCTACACTGGCTCAGGAAGAAATAGAAGATCTCAGCAAACCGATCACAAGTAAAGAGATTCAATCAGTTGTCAAAAATCTTCCTACAAAGAAAAGCCTGGGGCCAGATGGCTTCACAGGGGAGTTTTATCAAACATTCCAGAAAGAACTAACATCAATCCTGCTCAAATGTTTCCAAAAAATTGAGGAAGAAGGAACTCTATCTAACTCATTTTATGAAGCTAGTATCATTTTAATACCAAAACCAGGTAAACATAAGAAAGGAAAACTACAGGCCAATCTCCCTAATGAACATAGATGCAAAAATTCTCAATAAAATATTAGCAAATCGAATCCAACAGCACATTAAAGAATTAAACACCATGACCAGGTGTCATGGGGGCTTATACCAGGAATGCAAGGATGGTTCAATACAAGAAAATCAATTAATGTAATACAACACATTAACACATCAAAAAGGAAAAATCACACGATCATCTCCATTGATGCTGAAAAAGCATTTGACAAAATTCAGCATCCTTTCTGATAAAAACACTCCAAAAGATAAGAATCAAAGGTAACTACCTCAATATGATAAAGGGAATATATGAAAAACTGATAGCCAGCATTGTACTCAATGGAGAGAGACTGAAAGCCTTCCCTCTAAGATCAGGTACAAGACAAGGATGCCCACTGTCACCACTATTATTCAAGAAGTTCTAGCAAGAGAACTAGCTAGAGCAATCAGGCAAGACAAAGAAATAAAAGATATCCACATTGGAAAGGAAGAAGTAAAACTCTCATTATTTGCAGATGATATGATACTATACTTGGAAGATCCTGAGAAATTTATAGCAAAGTTACTTGAGCTAATAAACAAATTCAGCAAGGTTGCAGGATATAAAATTAATGTGCAAAAATCAGTAACGTTTCTATACACAAGCAATGACCTAGTTGAGGAGTCAGTTAAGGAAAAAATTACATTCAAAATAGCAACAAAAAGAATCAAATACTTAGGAATGAACTTAACTAGGGACGTAAAGGACTTGTACACAGAAAACTATATAACATTTCTAAAAGAAATTAAAGGAGACCTAAATAGGTGGAATGACATTCCCTGCTCATGGATAGGAAGGTTAAATATAGTTAAGATGTCAGTTCTCCCCCCGTTGATCTACAGATTCAACATAGTACCAATCAAAATTCCAACAACCTACTTTGAAGATTTGGGAAAGCTAACCACCAAATTCATCTGGAAAGGAAAGAGACCTCGAGTAGCTAAAAGCATCCTAAAAGAGAAGAACGAAGTGGGAGGATTAACACTCCCTGAGTTAAAAACCTATTATAAAGCCACAGTGGTCAAAACAGCATGGTACTGGCACAAAGACAGAAGCATTGACCAATGGAATCAAATCGAGAGTTCAGAAATAGATCACCAGATCTGTGGTCAACTGGTTTTTGACAAGGCCCCCAAATCCTCTGAACTGGGACAAAGCAGTCTTTTCAATAATTGGGCATGGAAGAACTGGATATCAATAGCCAAGAGAATGAAGGAGGACCACTATCTTACACCCTACACAAACATTAACTCAAAGTGGATCAAACACCTAAATATAAGAACTAGCACCATAAAGTTTCTAGAAGAAAACATTGGGAAACATCTTCAAGACCTAGTAAAAGGAGATAGCTTCCTAAACTTTATACCCAAAGCACAAGCAACAAAAGGAAAAGTAGATAAATGGGAACTCCTCAAAATCAAATGCTTCTGCATTTCAGAAGACTTTGTCAGAAAGGTGAAGAGGCAGCCAACTCAATGGGAGAAAATATTTCGAAATCACATATCAGACAAACGTTTGATTTCCTGTATATACAAAGAAATCATGCAACTCAACAACAAAAGAACAATCCAGTTATAAACTGGGTTAAAGATATGAATAGGCATTTTTCTGAAACTCAAATACAGATGGTTCCAAAGCACATGTAGCGATGCTCATTTTCACTGGCTATAAGACTAAAATGAGATACCACCTCACACCTATAAGAATGGCTGCTATTAAGCAAACAGAAAGCTATGAACGTTGGAGAGGATATGGAGAAACTGGGAGACTTATGCACTGCTGGTGGAAATGTATAATGGTGCAGCCACTATGGAAGACTGTTTGGCGGTTCCTTAGGAGGCTAAATATCGAGTTGCCCATGACCCAGCAATAGCACTACTGGATATATACCCAGAAGAGCCGAAAGCAATGACACAATGACATTTGCACACCGATGTTCATAGCAGCATTATGCACAATGCCAAAAGATGGAAACAAACCAAATGCCCATCAACAGTTGAGTGGATCAACAAAATGTGGTATATACATACGATGGAATATTATGCAGCAGTAAGACAAAATGACGTCCTGAAGCACATGACAAGATGGATGAGCGTTGAGGGCATAATGCTGAGCGAAATTAGCCTGACATAAAAGGACAGATACTGTATGATTCTACTTTTATGATTAGCAAGCATAAAGGTATAATCTGAGGCTTATAATACATAATATAGGGGACTTAGAGATATATAGAAGGTAGAGATGGGTGAACCATTAGCTAATGAGGTTGAACTCCAATGTAAGGGAATAGATAGGAGTGAAGGTGATTCTCTAGTGGGTCTAGAAGTAATATTACCATATTGAAGATGAGCAAGATTGAAAGGGGCTGTATAGTACGCGTCCCACTGACTCACACTAGAAATATGAATGAATTCTCATAAGAATTACTTCAAAGATACGATTCTTGTATAAAGAGTGTTTAAGTCCAGAGTACAGGGGGGAAATCTGCTATTGCATGCTATGAGCTATGTTCAAAAGGAAACCATCAGCACTACCACAGCAACTGCAGAGGTAAATAAAGGGGCGAGGGACAAGAGTTAAAAGGAGGTTTAGATTTCCTATTTGGTGAGGGTGTGTTTATTGGTTTTCTGACTTTTGGGAACAATGAAATCATCTAAAATTGAGAATGTTGATAGATTGTGGACTTTGGGGGCTCCGTGATGCCTGATGAATGCAGGTGGCTGAAGGATGCACTGATGGAGAAGTAGAAATGGCGAACGATGGTGCATACTTATGAACGAAGGTTGTGCTGCTATAAAAAGGAACAAAGTCGTGAGGCATGCAATGATATGAATGAACATGTGGGACATTTGGTGAGACAAAATAAGCCGTGGAACAAAAAACAACAATGGTATGGTCAGAAATGGTTTAGAAAATGCTTATAAGAGAACAGGAGCTTAGATTGTAAGCTTTTAGAGCAGACATATTAAGTCTGGAGTAGTGATTATTATTCCTGGATTTTGAGAGGCTGTTTTGTATATATAACTTGAGAAAAGATAAGAACAAAGCTGAACAAGTTGAGGTTAAAGTAATTCAGAACATAGAGGTAAGGAAGACAGTGTCTGTATTTTAGAACCACACATACTCTTTGAGACCAATGTAAGAAAGGTTTATTTGGTCTGGAACTGAAATTTTCTGTAGTGCGTAATCTAATTCAACCTATCTGTATAACTCATTTGAACAGCTGAAATGCAGGAAGCACAGAATAAGAAAGAGGTCCTTTAATCCTGTATAGATTATTGTAATGCCTGGAAACATCCTAGAATATATTAAACAGATAATCAAAAAGTATTGGCAAAGCCCCCCTGAAGGAGGGAGAAAGATTATGGAAGTATTAAACCTTACCATTAGGGGATCCCCTGATACTGTGTCAAACCTTAGGGAAACCCAAATCAATAGGCCATGCCCTCGATCATGAGGCTTACTCTTGTGAAGCTTATGTAGGTAGCAGAGAAGCTTAGACTACCTGTAGGCATGCCTAAGAGTTACTTCTGGAGGACCTCTGTGGTTGCTCAGGTGTGGCTTCAGTCTCTCTAAGCCCAACCCTGCAAGTGAGATCATTGCCCTCCCCCCAACGTGGGACATGACACCCAGGAGTGAAAGTCTCCCTGGTGACATGGGAGAGGACTCCCAGGGATGAATCCAGACCTGACACCATCGGATCAACAATTACGTCTTGACCAAAATGGGGAAAAGAAGTGTAATTAATAAAATATAGAGTTCAAATAGAGTCGAGAGGCTACTCTGGAGGTTGCTGTTATGCAAGCTTCAGGTAGACCCTGCTACCTATCATAACCTGCCAACCCCCAACCAGGACCATTCCAGCCAATCCTAAAGAACACCTAGGGCGATATATAAGATTCAACAAGGGTTCCAGGCACTGGAGTAACTTACCAGAAACCTTAACTCCAGATGGGTCCCTGGTCCAGATATGTCCTGACACCTAGCCCAGCCTCTCCAGAACATCAGCTAGTTCCATCTCCCTACCCCATATTACTGACAGACCCTTCCAATATCAAACATTTAGAATTGCCATATCCCAAACAACCCCAGTGAGAGGTATGGAAAGATCAAAGGTGATGGTGGAATTATACATAGAAGATAGGACTTAACAAATGAATATGAATGCTGAATCATTAAATTGGTATCTCTTTTAGTCTTCAGTATTTTAGAGCAACTAGAAGTAAAAACCTAGGATTGTGAAGTTGTAACCATGTCAAACTCTGAAATATGTTCTGCAACTAATTGTGGTACTGTGCTTTGAAATTTATAGCTTTTTTGTATATATGTTATTGTTCACAAAAAAAGAAGGGAAAAAAGTCGATTGTGATGACAGAAAAGTATTTAAGCCCTCTAGCCTCCTATATTCTGGAGCAGGAAAAATCTGAGAGGATCGTATGGTAGCCCACGACACACTCTGGGATCTGTCCTGCAACCACTTTTTGAAGAGTGCTTTGAGAACTGTTGCTTTTTTATTTCTTTGTTTTGTATATATGTTACACTATACAATAAAAAAGTTATTTTAAAAAAAAAGGCCTGAGCTGTGCTGCAGGGAGCCTGTTTATCACCTTTATAATCTGTGCTCCTGAGTGTGTGTTCTTCACTGTAGAATGGAGTGAACTCCAGAATTACAGTGTTTATTGGGGCACACTGCAGAGCAGGGCCTGCACACTCTGGCCAGCGGGCCAAATACAGCCAGTGGCCGTCTGTTTTTGTAAATAAAGTTTTATTGGCGCACAGCCACACCTTTTTGTTTCCATATTGCTTGTGGCTGTTTTTGTACCTGGGTCTTTCCGTGCAGTGATGTCATGAGAAACCATAGTGTTTAGGTGATATCCAAGTTTGGGTGGAAACACCGTGTACTGGGGCCCAGAGACTTCCTTCTCTCGAAACACAGCCTCCAGGTACTTGGAGCTCTAGTACCTTTCTCACGGCATCACTCCCCCCCTACCCTCTCGTGCATTCTATACTTCACACTTATTTGTGGAAAGCATGCTAAATACATGGCATTTTCTAGAGCTCTCTTATTTAAGGACCGTGGACCAGAGGAGGCTGGTGCCTGTAGATGCTGAGGAGAGGGGCCAGATGGGCCCCTGCAGGAAGCCATAGGGCAGTTTGCAAACTGCACACTCCCCCGGGGTGTGCTTCCTGAGCCCCCTGGAATGCGCAGATCAGGTCCGCTAAGAGGCAGGTGCCCGCTGCCCAGCATGGACCCCTTGGCTCCCAGCTGCGTGGAGCCCAGTCTCCCCACCCTGGGTGTCGGTGGGGGCCTGTGATCCCAGCCACCTTTACTGGCTTCTCTTCTGCATGCCTTGTGGGTGGCTTTGGCGCCTTTGCATTAGGTGTTTTTTGTTTTTCTCTTGGTTATTAGCCCCTTTCCACAGTCCAATTAAGAATATCAGCCTCACACTGCTTACATTTAACACCTGCTGCATAGCATTGTTAGTTTATTTCTGAGCTCTCACAGGAGTCCAATTTATTCGTGGCGGTTCCTGGTCCCCGCGTAATGTAGGAGAAACGTTTAAACCCCTCAGAATTGTTTATTCAGGAGGTAAGGGAGGAAGTGTGGGCCCTGCTCTGCCCCAGCTTTGACTCTGGACATGGAGGGGAAGGGCTGCAGCTCAGCCCCGACCCCCGAGCAGAAAGAAGCAAAGAATCTCAGCCGCTGGTTGCATTTGGATCCTTCCTCGTCTTATTTTAATTGAGGTGGAGGTCACATGACACGATACTGACCATTTTTAAAGGGACCAGTTCAGTGGCATTGAGACATTCACGATGTGTTACCTCCGCCTCTGCTAATTCCTGACCATTTCTCCCACCTGGGAGGTAAAGCTGTTTCCAGGCAGCGGCCGCTCCCCGTCCCCCACCCCCAGCCCTTGGCCGCCACGAATCTGCTTTCTGTCTCTATGGATTTACCTGTTTGGGGCGGTTCATGTACATGTAGCCTATTGTGCCCGGCCTCTTCAGTTTGGATTGTCTTCCTTCAGCTTCCTGTGTGTGATTCCTGGCCAGGAGGGAGTCATGGGAGCTCAGCTGTAGCAGGGTTGTGGTCCCCCTTGGTCTGCGGGACAAGATACCCACAGGTGTGGTGCCACATGGGCCGGGAGGCAAGGTGCCCCCCCAACCCCCAGCAGGGTTCGGTGTCCATCAGCTCTGCCCAGAGAGTGCTGGGCTCAGGCCCTCACTGTGGGGGATGCTCACTTTGCATTTTCCAACCGCAGGTTGCAAACGCCCCCATGTGCAACAGTGAAAAAAGGTAAATTACGGAACAGTGGCTGGAGCGAATGAGAAGATGGCACTGCCCAGATGGGGCTGAGGTTGGGTGGTTCCTGGGACGCGCGCAGGTGCGGCGTCTGGGCCAGACATCAAGCAGTGGCGCTGGGGTCTCCAGGTTGAGGGAGTGTACTGGGGTTGACCCCTGGCCCCGGGAGCTGCCCTGTGGATGGCATTACTGGGCTGGCCCTTCCACGGCCACCAGCTGTGTAAAGTGACAGCTGTCCTTAGCGCTGCCCAGGCAGCGGTGAGTGAAGTTTCAGGCAGGACTGATGCATTTGGTACTGTAGACATGGGGAGACTGAAGCAGAGAGACCTGGTGGCTTGTCCAGGTGTGGGTAGCAGTAAAGGGATAGAAGTTAGTTCTCCAGGGGTCAGGAGGTCCCGGGTGGGGCCTGGTGAGCATCGCTCTGTTGCTGTCCCACCCACCGCCACTGTGGAGCAGGCTGGCCAGGTCTGCATCCTGGAGTGATTCCAGGAGGTGAAGAGAGAGGAGCTGGAGGGATTCTAAGGACCCTTTCTGAGAACTAATTAAGTTTCTCTCCTGGCTGTTCCCTCCCCAGAGGACACTGCCGAGTGTGTGTGAGTGAGTGTGCGTGGGCCCCTTCGGGAAAGAAGGATGCCCCCAAGGCACCTCCTCATCATCTTGTAAAAAGGGTTCCCCTGCACGGGTCACTCTGGGGAGGCCAGGGAAGAGGCCCCCCCAGGCGACGAGCAGCGCAGGTGGGGCTCAGGTGTGCGAGCTGTGTTTGAAACCTTGGAGGAAGGTGAGTGAGGAGAGAGGGGTGGCGTGTCTGCCAGGGTTGCCCTGACAGTGGTCACAAGCTGGGAAAGCAGCAGAATGGACCCGCCGCCCAGTTCCAGAGGCTAGAAAGCCAAGACCCAGGAGTCGGCAGGTCCGTGTTCCCTCCAGAGGCTCAGGGGGTAGGGGGAGTCCTTCCTTGCATGGCCAGCACTCCTTGGTTTGCCTTGGCTTGTAGACGCATCACGCCAGCCTCTGCCTCCGTCTTCACTTGGCCTTCTCCCCGGTGTCTGGGTGTTTTTGCTTTCTCCTCTTACAAGGACACCTGTCATTGCATTTGGGGACCAGCCAAATCCAGTGTGACTTGTCTTATTGCATCTGCAAGAACCTGTTCTAGACAGGTCACGTCCAGTGGCTCCTTGTGGATGCGAATTTTGAGGGAACACGTAGTACAGGTGGTGGCTTCCTGCTGCCCTCTTCTACAAAGACCCAGGTTTGAGAGCCTATTCCGGGAACTCTCTCGTGTCGGGTTCTGGCGCTGGCAGTTCTGGTCTGGCGCTGGGTGTGCACCCGAGGGGCACCGCAGGGCAGCGCTGCGGGGATGGAGTGGAGCATGTCGGGTGGCTCCCGCTGTACCCTGGCCGCGCCGACCCAGGCAGGCTCTCCCTCCGCGGGCTCCCAGTTCTGGGCACTGCGCGTGCTGGGAAAAACAGTTGCTGCAGAGAGACGACACTAGTGGTGGTGCCAAGAGACTCTGTCAAGGGATGTTTTGTAATTGGAGATTGTGCAGGAAGCCGGGGTGGGAAAGCTTCCCTGGCGCATTTATAAGGCAAGTGAGGTTTCATCGTGTGTTCAGCGCTTGGCGTCGTTCAGGCCAGGACAGCCGCTGTGGGGCTTGCTCGAGATGGACTGTCTGCTGTGGGTGCGTGCAGAAAGCTGGGGCGTGGACTTTCCAGAGAGTACGGAAATCATTCCATCCTTCGTTCCTTCAGTGGCTCATTCACTCAATAAACATGTCAGTAGCATTGCCCACTTGCCGGGCAGTGGGCTGTCAACAGCACCTGTGGGAGGGCGGAAGTGGGCTGTGGCTGAGGTGTGCAGAGCACTGGGGAGACCCAGAAGAGAGCACGGTCCGGGCTGAGAGAAGGGAGGGTCAGGGACCCAGCAGCAGAGGGCAGTGCCCGGCAGTCCCCGGCAGTCCCCTCGCTGAGCCTGGTTCCGACTAGTGGGGCATTGGCACCTGCTGTGGGCTCAGGTAGCTGGAGAGGCAGGGCCCACGGTGGTCCGTAAAGCTGCTTCTCACCTGGCTCTAACTGCCCACATAGACGGACAGACAGACACTCACGGAGTTTGCATGGTGTTGGTCTGGTGTGCGAAGGGCGTGGAGGAGGCCATGTGGGTTTCAGTTTTCAGCCTGCCCCGGAGGTGGGTAAGCTTGGGCAACTTACTGTTTTTCTCAGAGCCTCAGGTTCTGTTACATGCCAGGCACTGAACAGCTGTTCACAGGGTGGCTGGGATTAGTTATCCTGGGAAGATTTAAGGTCATTAGCCACCCTGAGTACCTGGGGATACCTGCTGCTCCATCTTCATCCTCATTGCCTTCCTCCACTCCCTCCTTCCCTCCTCTGGAGTCACAGCAGGGCACCAGTAGCTCCACACCTCCCAGGGTTTTGGGTTTGGAGGGTGCACAGGCAGGGTAACGTCCAGCAGGTGGGGGCGCAGGGCAGGAGACATTTAAGCACCCACAGGCATGTTTGTAAGGGGCTCGCCTCCACTGGGCAATAAAAGGGGTGTTTCCTCTTGGCAAGAAAGCTCTTGCCTTGGTGTGTGAAAGGAGCCTCAGCTCAGGCATCAGAGAGCCACTGTCCCTTCTCTTGCCCCAGCTGGGAGACCTGGGGCTATGACCCGCCCCCGGGGCCTGTGCCAAGTTACCTGCAGAAAGAACCGGGGAAGCTTATTCCTCACTGGCCCAGGCAGCCACAGGAGGCTGCTGGAGGCTCTGGAGCACGGGGTCTCCACCTGTAGGAAGGGGTGTGGGAGGGAGGGTGCTGGGGAGAAGGGTGGGAGCTGGCAGGCCTGCAGGTGAACCTGGCGAGCAATCGGGAACTCTGCTGTCTCATTTCAAATGCCTGGTCCAGTCGGCCCAGTCCACCCAGTCTGTCCAGTCCGCCTGGTGCTGTTGATGCTGGAGCCGATGCTGGCTAAGCACTACCCCCACCCCCACCCCGTTTCCCTAGCCTGCTTACATGGAATGCATGGGCGGCCGGGCAGGTGGGATTCGTTTCAGGCCCCTCTCAGTAGGATGTGAGCTCTGGACTGCAGCCTGGAGGGCTGGGGGCTGTGAGCTCAGGAGCGCTCCTAGAAAGCCCTGTAGCCAGAACCTGCTGACAGCTGCAGGCCGCTGCCCGGGAAGACTCTAGCTTCTGGAGGAGGGACTGGCGTCCCACTCCACCAGGCCACTGGAGGGTCTGCTGCATCGTGAAAGCCTTGGTGCCATCGGCCACTGGCTGGAGAGTCCATTAGACGATGTAATGTCTCTCCCAACCAGTGGGGTAGCCTAGGAGAGGTGCTGCCCCCAGGGTACAAGCAGTCGGTTTCTCAGCGTACAGAGCCCAGGGGGCTGCAGTGAGGCCCGATGGGGATGGGCTCAGGGGGGCGGGGCTGTGAGGAGAGGCCTGGCTTGTCCCTGGACCACCTGCCCAGCAAGTGGAGTCCCTGGGCCCCCAGAAGGAGCTCCAGACTCATGTTTCCAGGTGGATTGTTTCTTTATGGCTCGGGGTTAGCAGGCAGTGCTACTTTCTTTTGAAGGAGAGGGAGCGGGCCTGCATCCTCCTCGCCTGCCATGAGCAGAGCCAGCTGTCTGCCCAGCGGGTGGGGGCCTTCTCGCCCGTGCATGGGGGATGCCCGTAAACTTCATGCACCTGCCCGTGGTGCACACGGAGCCAGGGCCGCGGGGTGGTGGGGCCGGGGCTGTGGGCATCACGTCCTGCACCTGGTGGGCGCTGGGTCGTGCTGGAGCTGGAGCGCTTGTGTGGCGTGTCCCTCTCCCCCCTCCACGTGCTGCCCGCCTCGGAGAGGCCGGGCTTGAGCCCTTCAGCCTATGTGCCTTTTCCTCAGCATGCTTTTGGCAAGCAGGGCGAAATTGACCCAGACAGCCCTTGGGCACTTAGGCCTGACCCGGGCCATCTTTCCCTGGGGGAACCGAGCCTGGGGCCACGCCTGGCTCCGGGTCACCAAAGGTGGAGCAGCTGCTCGGTCAGCCTGCAGGATGCCTGTCTTAGGGTTGGGGTCGCTGGGGCTGCCAGCTACAGGTGTCGTAGGGGAACCAGTAAATTGTTCGGTTATTTGATCAAATATTTGGGGCACCTGCTTGTGTGCCACGTGTCACGAAGAGGCAAAGCAGTGCAGGCCTGGAGATGAAGTCACGCCAACTGGCCGGGTCGTTTGTGCTTGGTGGACTGAGTTTAGGGGCTGCTTGGGGGGTAGAATGGTATGCACGGAGAGTGGTGGGTGATGGGGTGGCCGGGAACTTCAGGAAGAAGGGTGCGAGGGGTTGGGGCACCAGTCTGACCAACAGGGCTGTGGCCTGGCCCCTCGAAACCGCCTTCTGGCCGGCTCAGCAGGTTAAAGGAACTTGTTCTTTCTAGGCTATTGGCTGGCCTCATTCTGTCCCCAAGAGCAGGCCCAGTGGCCCCCAGCCCCTTCTGTCCTGGGCCCTCAGCATCACTTCAGATTCTAGGGCTCACCCGTGGCTCCAGTGGCCACGGATTTGGGGCTGAAGCTCCTGCTGGCTGCCCACTCCCAGGCCTTTTGAGATGGGAGGTCCCTCAGCAGGGGATCCCCGGGCCCCTTGCGTGGATGAACCCCACAGGGCTCTGGGGTGCCAACCCCGAGATGGCTTCAGTGAAGAGGCCACAGCACACTCGGGCAGGACTCACCTCCCTCCCACACGGACTCCATCCCAGGCACTGGGCCATCTCGGACCGCTGCCTGCTGCCTGGGAACAAGGGTTCTGGGACCCCATCAAGTCCAGTGGGGGGTGGTCTTTGGTGTCAGTACTTGTAGGTCCACTCTCACATCCCCCTCTTCTTTCCCCTTTCCCCTCTTTCTCAAAATGTGTTTATGTATGTAAAAAATAAACTAGAGTTTATATCTATACACACTAATAAGATTCTCCATAGCATGGTAAGCTGAATGCTGCTAAAAGCTGCCTCTCCTGGGTCATGCGTGCAGCGCCCGCCCCCAGTCTGGCCGTATGTGTCCGCGTCGGCCCTGAGTGGAAGTGAGGCCAGTGTGGACCTGTGGCAGGGAGTTGATTTTGGCTGAGTCCTGACACCTGCTGGTTGTGTGGCCTCCTGCTCTCTTCACCAGGAGTGCAGACATCACTGAGCCAAGGCATGTGATCTCCCGGGGCTGGGCTTTCTCCTTTCAGGGCGGTACTGAGCATTTACCGGCACCTCTGTGGCTGCGCAGCTCCCTGAAAGTTCGAGGGGGAGCAGGTTCCTATCTGGCCTGGGCCCTAGGGCTGGTGGTTCAGCCAGGGTGGGCAGGTCCCTGGGTGTGCGGTGCTGGCTGCTTTGCCAGCCTGGGCTGCTTCCTGCCTCGGGTGAATCTGGAGACCAGACCCCACCCGCCCTGCTCTTGGAGAAGTGGGGGGAGAGGCCCTGAGACCCCTCCACTGAGTGACCGACCAGGAGGAGAGAGAAGCAGCCCAGCCCTCCCCCCCTGGCTGGAGCTTGCAGTGAGACGGGCGAGGATTCCTTCATTCGGGGCTGACTGCCCCTCGGACTGGGAAGCCCTGCTCACTTAGTGAGGTCCTGCAGCTGGTTCGGAAAGCAGGAACTAACAGGGCCTGAGCAGACGGTGCTGAGTCAGGGGCTTGGGGCCACTTCTGCCCTCGTAAAAGGAACGGGGTCTGAGCGCGTTCCAAAGGCCCTGCCATTGGGGAACTTCCGAGGACTGGAAAATGAGAAACGATGATGGTGATGACAGAGCTTTATCCATGACAATAATTCTACACTCTTTTTCCAAAGGCGTCCACTTAACACCCCCCCCCCCCCCCGCCAGGCTCCCTTGCTAGTTTTGTGCCTGCTGTCCAGATAAGGAAACTGAGGCACCACGTGTTTGTGGATACTGTCGGTCCTAGGCTCGGGTTACAGGACTGGGGTCTGACCAGCCACCCCTGCCCAGGAGGGCTCTGACCGGCCACCACCTCCGCCCAGGTGTGTACCTTGGAGGTGACTCTCGGCTTGTGCTCATGCAAACAGCTGCGCTTGCCCCATTTCACATGGAGACCGAGGACGTGTTAGATTTGCAGTTGAATCTTTTTTTTTTTTTGGCACGGGCAAGCACTGGGTATCGAACCCGGGTTTCTGGCATGGCAGGGGAGAACTCTGCCTGCTGAGCCACCATGGCCCACCCTAGATTTGCAGTTGATTCTTGAGGCCCAGAAAACATTTGAGGCACACCTTGGTGCTTCGTGGCCCCTTTGCCATGTGGGTGAACCCAGAAGGCCCTGGACAGGTGAGCTCACCTCCAGAGGCCGCCCCTTTGTAAAATGGCAGGCTGGCCTGAGAGCAGGGCCTTTAGAGGCTGTTCTGCCCGGGCCGAGTCCAGCCCTCTTGGGGACCATGGGGTTAGATGTTCAGTCTGCCGGGCCTCAGGCCTCCCACCTGTAACGGGAGGGCTGCAGCTTACCTGCCAAGGGCCACGTGCCATTGTGTGCTAGTGTGTGCGTGTGCTGGTGCTTGTGCGTGCATGCACTGGTACGTGTGCATGTGTGCTGGTGTGTATGTGTGCATATGCTGGCGCATGTGTGTGCTGGTGCGTATGTGTTCAGGTGTGTGTGTGTGGGTGCTGATGTGTGCATGTGCTTGTGTGTTAGTTCATATGTGTGCATGTGCTGGTGTGCGTGTGCTGGTGTGTGTATGGGTTGCTGGTGTGCATGTGTGTGTGCTGGTGTGTGTGTGCCTGTGGTGTGTGTGGGGTTCGGCTGCCTGCCCTGCCCGACACCTGCCTCATCTCGGTGGAACCATGGCACTTTATGTCTGACCTCTTCTAGACGCAGGCTGCCTTATTCTCCTGTTTCATGACTTATTTCTTATTAAATCCTGTGCTGTCCTCATTACCTATTTGTCCCTAACAACTGTAACCACTTTTTTCTTTTTTTAACCATTTTTCCTCATAGAAATCCTTCCTGCCGGCTCTTTTTCTGTTACCTTTGAGGCGCACCTGCCATCGTCTCGTGACTGGCAGGGTCTGGGGTCCCTGCGTGCCTTTGTCCCCTCGTCCTGCTTTCTCTCCCACTCTGTGTCCCTCTGGCGCCGCTGCTTGACTTGGAGACCAGAGTGCCAGCAGGAAAGCCATCCACTTTGAAACTTGACCTCTCAAGCCCTTGGCACCACTCACAGCCCCTCTAGAATGTTCTCACGTCTCCACCGACATCCCCCCTGCTTCTGCTCTAAAGCAGCTTCCCGTGCCCTGGGCCACGTGCCTCGTCCTGTCTTCCTGGGGGCACGGCCAAGGGGGAACCCGGGGCTGCCCTCCTGGCCAGGGACCCCGGGAACTGTTTGAGGAGGAGGCGGCACGACAGCTTTCAGCCGTTACACCAAGGCGATGCTCCAAGCCGCCAGCAGCTGAAGCCGTCCATTTCGGGAGAGCCCCGAGGCCCTGGGGACAGGGACAACCGAGGGGACCTTGAGCCCTGTAACGTCGCATCCCGGCCTCGCCAAGCGTGTCTTCAATAAGGAAAAGAAGTTTGTTCCCTGTTTCCCTGCAGACTGCATTTGCCGGGTAGGATGTGTAAGAATGTGGTGCCGGGGTGTCTGGGGGAGTGGGGATGTCCCGCAGGGGCTTTAGCCCCTCTCTCTGGTGAGCACGTGCAGCCTGCCAGCCGAGGGGGGCTGGGGGCTGGGGTGTGCCCGTGGCCCCCGGTGTCAGCCTTCTCCACGGAGATTCTAGATCGTTTCCTGTGCCCGCGGACGCCAATGTTATTTCTGTGTGTCTCCCATGTATAAGTATATGTGTATCTGTACACACAGAGCCCGGATGTGGTTCATATGTCATAGGGAATTCTGTCCGCATTTTTGGGGGGTGGAGGGAGGGGGTGCGTGGGCTGGGAAACGAGCAGGTCTCCCGCATGGCCTGTGAGAATTTAGCACTGAACCACCCATGCGCCCACCAGCGTGTGAGTTTTGACATAAAAAAAGAAGGCTTTGTTGAGCTGTAATTCACATACCATAAACTTCACCCTTTCAAAGTGTTCAAGCCAGTGGTTTTTAATAAGCTCACAGGATTGTGCAACTGTCACCAATATCTAATTGCAGAGCATTTGTGTCACCCCAAATGAACCCCATACCCATTAGCTGATTCTCCCCCTTCAGGCCCTGGCCACCAGTAAGCTGCTTTCTGTGTCTGCGGATTTGCCTGTTCTGGCCATTTCATATAAATGAACCCAAGTAATATGTCATCTTTTGTGACTGGCTTTTTTCTCTTAGCATGTTTTCAAGGTTCATCGATGTTGTAGTATGAATTAGGACATCATCTCTTCTTATTGCTGAATAGTAGTCCATTATATTATTCAGCAATAAGAATATAGCCCACATTTTGCTTATCTGTTCCACAGTTGATGGATATTTAGTCCGCTTCCATTTTTTTGCTATGATGAATAATACTGCAGGTTTTTGTGTGGACATGTTTTCAATTCTCCTGGGTAGTTACCTAGGAGTAGAATTGCTGGGTCATATGGTAACTCTGTGTTTCACATTTTGAGGAGCTGCCAAACTGTTTTCCATAGCAGCTGTACTGTTTTTACATTTTACATTTCCACCAGCAGTGTATGAGGATTCCAATTTCTCCACATTCTCGTAACACATAATTATCTGTCTTTTTGATTTTTGATTACAGGCATTCTCGTAGGTGTGAAGTATCATTGTGTTTTTTATTTACATTTCCCTAATGACTAATTATGTTGAGCATATTTTCGTGTGGTTATTGGTCATTTGTACAGCTTCTTTGGAGACATGTGTATTCAAATCAAAGGTCTATTATAAAAATTAGACTGTCTTTTTTACTGCTGAGTTCTAAGAGTTCTTTGTCTGGTCTGAATAGTACCCTTAGCAGATCCGTGATTTGCAAATAGTTTCTCCCTCTCTATGAGTTTCCTTTTCATGTTCTTTGTGGAGACCATTGAAGCCCCAAAAGTTTTAACTTTGGTGAAGTCCACTGTGCCTGTGTTTTCTTTGGTTGCTTGTGCATTTGCTGTCATATCTGATACATCGTCGCCTAATCCAAGGGCACAGAGATGTGCGCCTGTGTTTTCTCCTCAACATTTCCTGGTCTGCTTTCATCATGTGAAAGATATTTCTGGTCCATTGTGAGTTACAGAGGCTTCTGGCAGGGGCATCTAACCACCATTTCTAATGTTATTTTGGGGGGGGGAAAGTGTCACAAATCCCAAATCACCCACAAACGACCTTTAGAAACCCAGCTGTTTTGTAGGTGGGGGGGGGGCTGCCAGGGGATATGGGGGAAGATTAGGAGGGTCCCCTGATTTGGGGTGGAGGGAGGTGCAGGGTGGTTTCCTGGCATGTGAGAACTTTTCTTACTCGATGCTGTTGATCCAGGTATGTGGTAGCTTTTATATCCTCTGCCCCTTGCTTCCCCTGACTGCTGACCTGGAACAAGCGGAGAGAAGAGGGGGGCTTTGGGATTAGGGTGGGGGGTGCCTTGTCTTGCCCCTAGGTTTCTGACCTCCATGCTCACAGACCCTGAGGTTTTGCCATCTCTATCCCTGAGGATGTGGGAGGAGTAAAGAGGTCTTTGAGTATTTGGGATAAGCATTTGTGAATTTAAAGAGAGGCCCATTAAATGCCTTTTTCAGATTAGAATTGTCATGACTTAGTGTTTAAGCAGCAAAACGAAGGCTGTTAATTTAAAACCTGTTGACAGAGTTGAGCCTAAGCTGCATCTGTTTGCAGAGGAGAGCCACTGAATTCCAGTCAAGTTAAAACACAGCTTCCTTTACCCTCCCAAATTTGGCTTTTGCCTGTTTTATAAAACAGGAGACTTTTAATTTTAACTTTGGTTCCTCCGACTAGCTTGAGGTTTCTTTTCCTGAGCAAAGCCAGCTAATGCCATGACTTCGTTGAAAGGAGCAAAACCATGCATTTGAACAAATGATGACAAAATGTTTGGGCTTCAGAGGTTGATGTTCGCATTTTAACATTAATCCAGGGAGGTACATTATTCATTTTTTTGCATGTGAAAGATGATCTCTAGCCGTCTGGATCTAGATGGAAATCAGATGTGTTAAGTAACTTTCAGTGCCATTCTCATGACTGGAAATGACTCCTTAATTCATCTGCTATATTAATTGTCATTCAAACTGTTCCTTTATTTTCTCATACTCTGATAAGCAAGCCACGGAGTCAGACCATAGGCTTACGGCTGTCATCCATGATTCCAGTGCCTGGCCCTGTTCCCTGTGGCATGAGGAGTGAGGGAGTGAGGGTGGGCCTTTTGTTTCCCCGTTGTGCCTTGCCGTTGTCTTGTGCATTTGGGATCACAGCCTGCTGCTTGCCCGCAGTTGCTTCCCCGACTCTGCCCTGCCCATCCCCTATGCGACCCCTGTTTTCTCACGGGCTCCCCAAGCACCATGAGCTGGGTGGCTTAAAGCAGCTAAATGTTCTGTTTCCAGGTTCCCCAGGCCAGGTCAGCCCCCAGGGTGCAGCAGGACCTCTTCCAGCGCCTCTGTTTGCTGGGTCCTGGGCCATGCTTGACTGGTAGCTGCAGCCATCTCTGTCTACTCTGTGTCTGTCTGTCTGTGTCCATTCCCCCTTCTTCTAAGGACACCAGTCATTGGGTTAGGGCCGCCCCTAATTCAGTTTGGCCTCATCTTAACTCATCACCTCTTCAAAGACCCGTCTCCACACAAGGACACCATCGCTGGGCTGGTGGTTAGGACTTGAACATGGCTTTTTAGGGGATACACTTGAGCCCCAACACCCTCAATTGTCCTTGCCCTGGCCCTGTTTGTGCCACCGCTCCTCTGCCTTCCTTGGCAAACTGCTACTCCCTGGTGGCTCCTCTTGTGGAAATCCTCAGGCTCTGGAGAGTGTTGGGTGTGTCCCCACAGCTGGCGCCCACCTGCACAGTGAGTGGGTCTCTGCAGCTGGTGCCTACCTGTGCAGTGGAGGGGGCCTGGGTGCAGGAAGCTTCCTCAGGGCCCCTGCAGTGACCATGCTCCTCTCCTGCCCCCTCCTTCCCTTCTGCCTCTGGTTGTGCCGCTGCTTTACACCCCAATCCTGTATCTCTCTCCTTGCCTTGTCTTCTCAGCCATGGTTGTGTCTCAGCCAGGCCAGTGCTAACCCCTGCCAGGGGACTGCAGACCCCTTAGGAAGGTTCCTGCTGCACGCCTCGGTTTCCTCTGCCTGGGTAGAAAGGAGGGTGCTCTGGCTCCTGGGTAGAGGAAATGAATGCCTTCCTCGCTCCAGGGCCCTGGGTGCACACACTGTCCTGATTTTACAAGGGCACAGGAAGTTGTAGCTGTATAACTGTCCCCTGTGTAAATTACAGCCCCAAGGACTTGGCTGGTTAATAAAATTAGCATCCTGTTCTTGGTAGGGTGCTTTCTGATTTCTGGGTACCCTCCAGGAACATGTCCTATTCTCTCGATTCTCGTGAACTCTGCCCTGGCTTGGGAAGGGGACCTACCCGGGAGAGAAGGAGACCCCCTGTGTGTCTGGTCTGTGTCAGGAGCTGTGCCACATGCTTGAATGTTACTTGATGGTGTCCCGGTAAGGGAGGTGCTGTCGCCCCTCGCTCAGGTGGGGAAACTGAGGCACAGCAGGTGCCAAGCAGGCTGCAGCTCGTGGACTCCCACCAGGGTCTCTGGTTCCCAAGCGCTGCTCTGCCCATCTACCCCGCAGCCCCCCACGGTGAATGCCTGGCATGGGGGCTCTCCCAGAGGAGTATGGGGCTTCCTCTCCACACTTGCTTTTCATCAGGCCCATTTTTTTTAGCCACACATCTTTTAACATCTGTTTATACCCACGACCCTGGCCAGTACCCATCGGGTCTTAGAGTAATCTGGCTCCTTATGACAAGTGGTGACGTCATAGGACAGCTTCCTTGGCGCGAGAAGCCAGGTTTAAATCACAGCCTTGAGCCTTGCTTTGGAGCAGGCTCTCTGGGGATGCTGGCCCCACCCCCGAGCCTTATTTTGCACAGTGGTTCATTGTGTCAGATATGCAGTCAGTCGAAGGGGCCTCAAGGGCCTCTGATGCACTGGGGGAGGCTTTTAATTCAGGTGTGCAGGCCAGATACCTGCAGCCAGCTTCCCGCTTTCTTCAGGTTATGCAGGAGAACCGGTGCCTTGGTTCCTGGCCTTCAAGAGCTGCTTTGGGTTTAGGGTTCTCACATCCTTCAGCCAGTTAACCTCAGTCCAGGGCTGGGAGGCTGTGGTTGGGGGGCAGGCCAGCCCCTTGCCCCCGGGGAACTTATTGGCGCCTCCCTGTGCTTTTTATTAACCCTGATTCATTTTTCATTTGAAACTTGTAGAAATTGTAGGTCCAGTTTTTGCCTTGGTAACTCCAAATCCAGAGAACATAAAGGAATCTCACACTTAAATTTCTGTGCTGTCGTTCCAATTCTTTTATTTATTTTTTAATCCTGTCCTTATTTCATGGATGCAGTATTGTCTGAGATATTAAATATCCCAGATTTTTAAAAGCGTCTACTCCCTGTAATGTTTCTGTATCCTCTGAGTCCCTTTTTTCTGTTTCCTTGCTTGCTTGCTCCAGATGCTTTCTTTCCTCAGGTGTCTGGGGATATTTGTCCACTCTTTCTTGAGCTGAGGCTCTAAAACATTGGCCTGGAGACTTGGTGTGGCCGCTGGAGTTTAGCAGCCTCCTTCAGAGTGTCACCATCCGCTAAGCCACGTTCTTCTTTGGGAGACCTCCGAATCGGTGCTTGTGTTTCTTGTTTTTTGTTTGGTTTTTGCTGTGTGCCTGGTGGTGTACTAAGCCCTTTCCCCCATCTCATGTCACCCTCAGAGGCGGACAGAGAGTAAGGACATGTTCCTGAGAGGACTCACATTTCTGTTTAAGATCCAAAAGAGCAACAAAAGTAGTTTTTATTTGTAAAATTTATTTAACTTTTTCGAAATACAGAGCTAGAACTTTCCTTGCAGGGTCTCCCTTTTAAGGCTTTAGACGGGGCGCCCTGGACCCACTCGAGTTGAGCAGTCTTTTAGCAGTGAAGGACTCGGTTATGCTTCGGGCTTTAGACCTCATGGCCATTCTTCTTTTTTTCCCTTATCTTCTACCTATTTTTAATTTAATTTTTTTCCTTATGTCCTACAGATTTCCTTGTATCCTAGAAATTTCTCAAATCTTGGGCTACCATCATTCCATCATCTTACCTGGCTTTCCAGAGGCATTTATCCAGTTGAGTTTTTCCTCCCCCGCCTTTTTTTTTTTTTTTCCTTTTTTAATTTTATTTTTGCAAACAAAACACTGCCCAGTTTCCCTACCTCCTCACTCCCCTTCCACAGTATCCTCTCATCTCCCTTCTGTCTCTGAAAATTTACTATTTCTGATCATTTTTCGTAAGTGAATTCATATGATTTTTGTCCTTTGTGTCTTGCTTAGTTCGCTGAGCATAATGTTTTCAGGGTTCTTCCATGATGAGTGTGTCGCATAGCTTCATTGTTTCTTATGGCTGAGTAATACTCCCTTGTGTGTATGTACCATTGTTTATCCATTCATCTGTTGATGGATGTGTGGGTTGTTTCCATCTTTTGGCAATTGTCAGGAATGCTGCTATGAACATTGGTCTAGAGGTATCTCTTTGTGGCACTCTTTTCACCTTCTCTGGATATGTACTTAGAAGTGGGATTGCCAGATCCTATTGTAATTCTATATTTAACTTTTTGAGGAGCTGCCATGTTGTTTCCTCCAGTGGCTATACCATTTTATGTTTCTATCAGCGTGCACTAGAATTCCAATTTTATCTGCATCTTCTCCAACCCTCATTCTTTTCTTTCCTTTTCCTTCTTTTTTTTAAATAGCCATCCATGTAGGTGTGAAGTGGGATCTCATCATGGTTTTAATTTTCCCTAATGGTTAATGATGTTGAACATTTCTTCATGTGTCTGTTGGCCATTTGTATATCTTCTTTGGAGAAATTTCTGTTCGTGTTCTTTACCCGTTTTTTAATTAGGTTGTTTGACTTTTTGTTATTGGGTTGTAGGGGTTCTTTGTAAATTCTGGATATTAAACCCTTAGCTGATATATGGTTTGCAATTCTCTTCTCCCATTCTGTAGGGTTTTTTTTTTTTCTTGATAATTTCCTTTGATGAACAAAAATTTTTTATTTTGATCAAATCAAATTCATCTATTGTTTCTTTTGTTGCTAGTGCTGTTGGTGTTATATTTTAAGAATCCATTGCTGAATTTGAGCAAATCCATGAAGATTTGCCCTTGTATTATCTTCTAGGAGTTTTATAGTTTTAACTCTTGTATTTAGGTCCTAATCCATTTTGAGTTGATTTTGCATCTAGTGTGAAGTAAGGATGTAATGTTATTCTTCTGCATTTGTATATCCAGTTTTTCCAACACCATTTTTTGAAGAAACTATTCTTTATCCATTGCATGCACTTAGCACCTTTATCAAAAATCAATGGGTCTTCTCTCTCTAACTGCCCGCCACATGGGACATGACACCGGGGGATGAGCCTGGCCCTGGCATCATGGGGTTGAGAAAAACTTAAAAGGGAGAAGAGAAATGAAACAAAATATAGATTCAGTGGCTGAGAGATTTCAAATAGAGTTGAGAGATCATCCCGGAGGTCATTCTTATGCAGAATATAAATATCCCTTTTCAGGTTTTGATGTACTGGAGTAGCTAGAGGGGAAATACCTGAACTATTGAACTGTAATACAACAGCTTTTGTTCTTGAAGATGATTGGCTTCTAAGGTGTGTCTGTGTGATTGTGAAAATCTTGTGGTTGACCCTCCCTTTATCCAGTGTATGGACAGATGAGTAAGTAAAAAAAAGAAGACAGAATAAATAAATAATGGGGGGAAGGGGTATTGGGATGTTTTCGATGTTTCCTTTTAGTTTTATTCTTATTTTTATTTTTTTTGAGAAATGAAAGTGTTCAAAAATTATGATGACGAATTCACAGCTACATGAGGATACTGTGAAACACTGATGGTTAAAATCGGATGAATGTATGGTAGGTAATAAAAAAATCACTTAGCCAGAGATGTGTGGATTTTTTTTGTTTTGAGATTTCTTATGACTCTACATTGGGGAGGGGAGTGAAGTGGTTAAGATGGAAGAAATTGGGGATGAATGCATTCAGCCCAGGCTTTACTTAGGAAAAGTTATTTCATTGACATTAAATATTTTCTGTTAACTTGCAGTTTCTTTATTTCTGATAAATTCTGATGGGAAAAAAATTCAGCCCCGTTTAGATTTGCAGTAACTGGGGGAATCGAGGGGACACTGTAAAAAAATTATGATACTAGTGACTTCTGCCACAATTTTGTGAGTTAGTTGCATAACTCATTCTCCTTAAGATAATGGATTGGGTGACACACGGAAGAGGGTGCCTTGATGGCACTAACCGTGAGGTTAGGTGTTCAAAATTTTTTTAGATGTTAATTTGAAGGCACGCTTTCCTTAGTTATTTGTCATGAAAATGTTCTTGAAAGGCTTGCTATGAAGTGTAAATGCCAAAAGCTTCTAATGCTACTGGTATTTAAAAACTTAAATATTTTGCTACTAAACTCTTTTTATAACATTTTATTCTGGGAAATTTCAAACATACAGATAAGTTGAATGCCACAGTGGGCACTCTACACTCTCTGCCTGGATTCTCCAAGTGGCATTGGGCTCTGTTTGCCTTAGGGCTTATTTGTTCATTCCACGCTTTTAAAATTATTATTCATAAAAAATAAAAAAATTAAAAAAAGTTATTATTCATTTCAAAGTCCATTGCAGACTTCAGTGTGTACATCTGTATGTGCTGCCACACGTGTGTCTGTTATTAACTCGTGTTCGATGTTTGTTTACACTTCCTGTTTTTGTTTTGAGGTGGGCATTTCTGTGCAGTGAAATGTCCAAGATGTAAGTGCACGCTTAGATGAGTTTTGAAAATCGAATTAGTTTCCTCAGGCTGCTGTAACAAAGTCCCACAACCTGGGTGGCTTAAAACCACAGAAATGTCCTGCATTCTGGAGGCCAGAAATCTAGAGACAAGGTATTGGCAGGGCCGAGCTCTGTCTGGAACCCTCAGGGAGAGTCCTTCCCGGCACAGATGCTACGACTGGAGCCTGGGGGCTCTGCTCACCCACCCCCTCCATCCATAGCAGGGGTATCCAACCCTCCAGAGCCACCTGCGATTCCAGATCAGACCTCTTATACCCATTGTTCTCGTAACTGTCGTTTAATTACATATTACACAGATCAGTTAGGTAGGAGTTTTAATAAGTAACTGTAATTACATCATTTAATTAGATATTATATAACATGATTAAATAGGAAATTAAAGTCAAGTTTTTTTCCTCTATGAAAACAAGGTGAATGTTTTGCAAGAACTCAATGAAGACAGGTTGCTTTTGGAAAGAAAAACTGATTAAATGTAGGCAAGACAACGGTAAAGATGGTGGGGTGTAGGGACAGAATTCTAGCCGCAGCTGACATGCCATGTTTATTTATGTGTTATTCATGTTCCAAAAGGACTGTAAGGCAGAATGTCTGCTTGCCTGGGCCCCACCCAATACCCTGGGACGTCCCTCAGGGCAGGTGCTGGTGTGATGCAAAAGCCTGGGTGCCTAGCACACGGTATTAAGGGGTGGGGGGAGAGGAAGAGCATCTAGCACACAGTAGGTCCATTGTATAGCCTCGGTGTCTAGCACACAATAGTCCTCATTAGTGCAGTTGAAGTGCCTGGAATGATACAGGACAACAGCTCAACGGGTGGAACCGTGTAAGGCTCTGGAGAGGCAGGTGGCTTCACCTTTCAAAGGCTGAGGTGTGACTTCTGACTGCGGTGATGAGGGAGGAAGCAGAAGAGAGGTGAGATGTGAGTTGGGGTCTGATGCCCAGGTGCAGAGAAGGCAGCAGGGGGTCCCCAGGGAGAGGGAACGCAGGAGCCCATGCAGAGGCAGGAGCTGCAGATGGCACCGGGAGATGCTGGGCAGAGGCTCAGCTGGGCCAGGGTGGCTGGGCCTTGCTGGGGGGAGCAGTGCAGAGGAGGGGAAGATATAGGAAGTTCCAGAAGGTGGGGGAGCGCCAGCTGGGGCAGGACAGGGGAACCCAGTGGCAGGGCCTTGCCTGGCTCACAGGGCCACGCAGTTAAGTGCTGCCGTGCAGGCCAGGCCGCACCTCCAGATCAGGGTCCGCGGAGAGCCCAGGATGGCGAGCAGCAGCACGTGAGCCGCAAATGCCACCATCATAACTGTGTGATTTATAAAAAGTTCTGGGTCATGAAGCATGCTTGGGAGTGGGAGGCTGCCGAGAAGTGCCAGCTGACACAGGGCAGGGAAAGTGGACATCCCCTCTCACCCCTGTGGGCAAAGAGCTCTGTACCCAATGCATGTCTCACGGCAGCTGCCAGGCAAAGCACATGAAGCTCAGACCAGGCAGCAGGGAAGCCCACCCCGGCGGCAGAGCTGCAGCAGAACTCGGCCTTCAGACATCCAGGCCGCAGGATGCCTCCATCCGCCGGGTGCCCCCGTCCGCCAGGGCTGCCCTAACAAATGCCAGAGGCGGGGCGGCGGGGCCCACAGCAGTTCACTGCCTCCGCGTTGGCTAGGCCAGAAGTTCAAAATCAAGGTAGCAGTATGCCGAGCTTTCCCCGAGGTTTTCCAGACCCTGCTGACAAATGCATCCACGTCCCCAGGCCAGGGTCAGGGCTGAACCTTGTTAGTTTTCTTTTAATGCAACTTTATTGAGATATAATCAAACCATAGAAACCATTCAAAAAACACAATCACTGGCTCACAGAATTATCACCTAATTGCACATACATCCCCATGATCAAATTGAGAACATTTTCATTATTCCAGAAAAGAAAGAAAAAGAAGAAAGAAAACCCATATCTTCCCATACCCCTTATTCCCCATTATTAATGACCCGCAGTATCGGTGTGGTACACTCGTTACTGTCGGTGAGTGAATATAAAATACGAATGTTAACTGTAGGTCATAGTTTGTAGTAGGAACATTTCCCCCATATACCCTCTGTCATTAACCCCTTGTCATAGTGAGGACTGAACCCATTTTTTGTGGGGAATGTGACCGAGTCCCTAGCAGAGGGGAAGGTCACGTGTCCTTTACTGAGCACCGACTGCCTGGCAGGACGCATGGGGCACTGTGCCCCCTTCCTTTGCACCAGGCCATCACTCTGTCTTTTAGAACAGCTATCTTTAAAATAAAAATTCATAATTTTACTGTAACACCAAGTCATCCCAGCACAATAGATATTGGGAAAAGGCCGAGTGAATGAACTTAGATACAAGAAAACATGAATGGTTTACTCTTTACCATCAGCTAGGCCGGCCCTGGCCCACAGAACTTTCTGCAGCAACGAGAGGGTCCCATGTCTGCACCGTGCAGTATTGCGGCCACGAGCCACGTGTGGCCACTGAACACTGAGGTGCCTGGTGTCACTGAGGAGCTGAGAATTTTCATTTAATTTCAATTTAAATAGCCACATGTGACTTGAGACTACCATTACAGACTAGACAAAATATAGAAATCATATTTAATGTATTTTATTACGAGTAAGAAGGCAGGAAGATTTCCTGAGAATGCTGTCTAGCTACCAGGCGCTACCCTAATACCTTCCAGCCATTATCACCTTCACTCCAGGTGAGAGTGTGATAAGGCGGCTGCCCTCATCCCCACTCTACAAACGAAGACACTCAGGCTCAGTGAAGCTGCAAACTAAAAAGCAGTTTGGGGATTTGAAAGAATAATGGAACATCCAAACAAAATAGATTTTAAAAACCAACACATAATATTCAGTGGTATTAAATACAACCAAACTCATCTAAAGAGCAATCTTCAACCAAAGCGTTACTTCCCCCTCAAAGTCTTTGCATGCTGAGAGAGGCCGGGGTGCACTTACCTGGTGAGTGTTTTCCATTGAAAAGGGGCCCAAGGGCATTTGAGGGATTAGCCCTTGCCTCCTTTTTAAGAAGGGGCTCTGGCACACAGTATAACTACAAGATAACGATCTGGCTTGGACATTCCTTTTGGGCAGCAGGAAGAGACCAAGCCTAATGAACCTGCTCTTTGCCTTGAAAGGAACATCCTATTGCCACCCAAACAGGACATAAAGGGCTTCCAACAGGGGCGGGACTGGCATGCAGCAACACGCCCCCCACCTGGAGCCAGACTGCGCTGCGCCTTCCCGACCAGGGCAGACCACAGCCATCAGTGGCTTAGGAGGGACCCAAATACAACAATCCAGCCGTCCCTTCTAACTAGTCCCCCTCTCCCCCAAGCAGGCCCTAGAACCTTCTGAACACAAAAGTTGAAAATGTGCCCTTAACTCCATGGAAAGACATAAATGGATTGATTTAATTATGGTAGGCATTTTTTTCCTTTGCTTTGGTAAACATGTGAACTCAACAAGATGTAATTAGTTAAGGTGTATTGTCTGACAAAGGAAGTAAATGAGAACCTCCCGGTAATGAGCCCTTTAATTTAAAGCAGCCTGGCTTCTCATTTTAAGAGCGGAGATCAGATTATACCCTTAAAGCGTTTTAAACACTTCCTGCTCCTGAAGTCTTTGGTTTCCTTGGTTTGAAAGTTCTTATCAGGCTATTCAGAGAAGGGAGAATTGCCCTTTTAAATCCCTTTTGGCTGTGTAACAGTTTCGGAATAGCCTGTGCACACACCCCTTAACAGAATGCTCTTTTGCTCTCGAAAAAAAAACTGTCTCAAGAGCAAGTGTTTAGGAAGAAAAACCAGGAGAGAAAGAAAGAAAACCAAGCAACAAAAATTAACAATAACAACAACAACAAAAAAATTTGCAATATTTTCTGTGTTTCTTGGTTTAGAATCTAAATTTAGATAGTGATTTAGATAATGAGGTGATTGGATTCATTATATCTTTTGAGTTGGTCCATAGTTGTATAAAATGTAACTAGATGTGATTGTGTGCTTAATTTTTTTTTCTTTTAATGCAATTTTTCTCTCTCAATCTCTCTCTCTCTTTTTTTTTTTTAACATGGGCAGGCACCGGGAATCGAACCCAGGTCTTCTGGCATGGCAGGCAAGCATCCTTGCCTGCTGAGCCACCGTGGCCCACCCTCAATCTCTTTTTTAATTGTAAAATATAACCTGTATACAAAAAAGCAATAAATATCTAAGTCCATTTTAACAAGTAGTTATAGAACAGATTTTAAAGTTTGGTATGGGTTACAGTTCCACGATTTTTCATTTTTTCATCTAGCTGCTCCAAGACACTGGAGACCAACAGAAATATCAATATAATGATTCAGCAATCCATACTCATTTGTTAAATCCTATCTTCTCTGTCATACTCCTCTTTAAATAAAATATAGACATAAAAGCTATAAATTTCAAAGTACATTGCAACAATTAGTTGTAGAATAGATTTCAGAGTTTGGTATTGATTACAATTCCACAATTTTAGGTTTTTATTTCTAGCTGCTCTAAGGTACTGGAAGCTAAAAGAAATATCAGTATAAGGATCAGCACTCATACTGATTTGTTAACCCTACCTTCTCTGCATAACTCCACTATCACCTTTGATCTTTCTTCCACTCTTAATGGGCTTTTTCATGTTGAAGGGTCTGTCGATAATATGGGATGGGGAATGGAACTAGTTAATGTTCTGGAAGGGCTGGCCCCTCTGCATTTTGGAATTTTTCTCATCCAGGGAACCATCTGGAGGTTGTAGGTTCCTGGAAAGTTACCCTAGGGCATGGAACCTTTGTAGACTCTTATATAATGCCCTAGGTATTCTTTAGGATTGGCAGGAATGGTTTTGTTTGGGGGTTGGCAATTTTTGGAAGGTAGCAAGGTCTAACTGAGGCATCAGTAAGCCTGACCTCCCGTGTAGCCTCTTGATGCATGCTTTATTTTAATCTGCATTAGAAAGAAATCAAAGTGAGTTCAGAAGTATTGCTCTTAGAATAAAACCAAAAAGAATTGGTTTTAAATTTTAAATTTTAAAAGAATGGGATATTAAAGAAATAATAAAATAAAAGAATGAGATATTGATTGAAGGAGCGATTAAGTGATAAGATATCTATTTTTGGTGGTTCTAAAAAAAAAAGATAAGGGAGCGCCCATGTGGCATATGAATGCTTGAAGTTTGGGAAATGGGTCCAAGAAAATATAGTCAAGGCTTAACCTTTTAAGAAACAATTTGATTCTAAGCTGTTGAATCACTTTGTGCCTGGGCTCTGCCTCCCCCCACGCACCCAGTTTAGTGGGCGTGGTCAGCTCTCAGGCAGCACCTGTTTGACACTTGGTGATCCCTTAGCTCTGTTCACGTAATCTGGGAGAAAGGCTGCCTTTTTATTTTAAAACAGCTTAGGAGAAGGTAAATGCAGAGATTTATATTTTAATAATTAGTAAGGTTTTTTTTAATTGAAAACTGCCCCCCCTTCCACCTTTGACCTTTCAAATGTAGATTTATTTCTGCTTTCTTTTGTTTCTGGTGTCCTTTTTTTTTTTTTTTTTTTTTTTTTTTTTTTTTTTTTTTTTTTTTTTTTTTTTTTTTTTTTTTTTTTTTTTTTTTTTTTTTTTTCTATAAAGTAACTACATCTTCCCTGAGGTCTGGCCTTGTCTTCTTTGAAATCTCTCCTTTCGACATCAGAGAAAACATTCTTTTCTTTCCATTCTATAGTTTCAGTAAAGATGTGGAAATCTGGCGTTTTTAACGAGGCAAGTTGTCCTCCCCCCGAGCTTCTCTGGTGCCCTCCCTGTGACCTGGGGACACGCACTTCTTTGCCTGTCGCTGTGCCTAACCTGCTGCCACAACAGCAGGGACGAGGCAGCGGGGAGCCCTACACCCCAGGATCTCACTGCAGCAGCGGCCTGGGCACAGACCGGGGCTCCTGGATCCAGCTGTCCCCCGCCCCTCTGTGAGTGATGGGTGCTCTCAGCCACACCCCAGGGCCTCACTGCAGCAGCGGCCTGGGCACAGACCAGGACTTCTGGATCCAGCTGTCCCCCGCCCCCCCTGTGAGTGATGGGTGCTCTCAGCCACACCCCAGGGCCTCACTGCAGCAGTGGCCTGGGCACAGACTGGGGCTCCTGGATCCAGCTGTCCCCTGCCCTTCTGTGAGTGATGGGTGCTCTCAGCCACACCCCAGGGTCTCACTGCAGCAGCGGCCTGGGCACAGACCGGGACTCCTGGATCCAGCTCCCTGCTGCCTCCACCTTGGCTCTGAGGGGCCCCAATGGGGGCCACGGGCCAGGACCTGACCTTGGCAGTTAGCTTGGGCCACCAGGGCTGGGTCCAGGAGGGGCCAGCACTCCTGGCCAGGTTGTGTGTCCCTGAGAGCTCAGAACTGGGGTGATAGAGAAGCCGATGCAAAGCTGGCAGACTGAAAAGGGTAGGGACCAGCAGTGGGTTCTGGTTCCTGCTGTGTGCACCTGGAGGGGGAATAGGGTCCTCCTAACCAGCCCAGAGGGTCTGGGATGCAGGAAGCTGCCGTCTTCCTCTGTGCCCCCGACCCCATTCCCATGGGCCTCTGGGGGGGGGGGGCTGCACATGGGCGATGGGATGGGAACAGAAGGGCCACTTTCTCTTCATTATAAGCCCTTCTGCTAAAAGAATGTCAGATGTTGAAGTATAGCAGCGTATGGCACTTCTTCGTGGGAAAAGCTTTAGAGACTGTCCAGTTTCTCCTGGACAGCAGTCTTAGATTAAAGAAATTGGAGTGGGTTCAGAATTGTCCGAGGGCGAAACAGCACCAGCTGGCTCGCTTCCTTCTCCATTGAGAGGGGGCTTGCCTGGGGGCAGCGGGTTAGAATTAGGGAGCCAGCTCCCTCTCTCACACTAAAATAGATGCTCCAAACATGTGGGGTCCTACAGGAATGGGGTGGGGGCACGGCCGAGCCCGGTGCTTGCACCCAGCAGAGTTTGCAGTACGTGTCTCGGCAGGTTGCCGGTGGTTAAAAACATCAAACCCCGTCTTGGGCAAGAGAGCAGGGCCGGCTTCTGAGGTTAGGGCAGTTCTGTGTTTTAGATTAAATGGGGGCGGGCAGCTGTGGCTAGTGGCAGAGTTCTCACCTGCCATGCCCGAGTCCCAGTTTGGAGTCCCAGAGCCTGCCCATGTCAAAAAAAAAATAATAACAATAAAATAAAATAAATGGGCGCTGTGCGAAACAGCAACCTGCCGATCTGTCTTAGACTCAAAGCACCACTCCCTGGGGGACTCAGAACAACAGAAAGTTACTGTCGCGCAATTCTAGAGTCTAGAAATCCGAAATCAAGGTGTGGGGCGGGCCATGCTGCGTCCGAACCCCGTGGAGGGGAATGCAGTCTAGCTCTGGCCACCTGTCCTGGCATCACCGTTCTCACGTGGCCTTCCTGCCTGGGCCCGTGTGTCCCGATTTCCTCTCACAGGGACGCCAGCCATTGTGTTAGGACCCACCCCTACTCCTCCTTGGCCTTGTCTTAACTAATTCCATGATTAACTTATTTCCAAATAGGGTCAGCCTCTATGCTGGGGTTTGAGACTTTGACATAGGTTTTTTTGGAGGACACAAGTCAACCCATAACATCATCTGATTCCATTAAAGTTTTTCTTTTTGTTTTGACGTTTTGCCATTTTTGTGGCTATATGTATTAATTTGCTAAATGCTCCCAGAATGCAGTATACCTGAAGTGGAATGGCTTTTGTAAAGGGAACTTATTACAAGTTTACAGTTCTAAGGCCATTAATGCACCAACAAGAGATTACCTTTACTGAAGAAAGGCTAATGCCTGATGGGGCAAGGGAACTCGCTGCCCTCCACCCACCTACATGGAACATGACTCCCAGGAGTGTAAATCTCCCTGGCAACGTGGGACAGGACTCTTGGGAATGAGCTGGGACTTGGCATCAAGGGATCGAGAAAGCCTTCTTGACCAAAAGGGTGAAGAGAGAAATGAGGCAAAATAAAGTTCCAGTGGCTGAGAGATTTCACACAGAATTGAGAGGTTATCCTGGAGGTTATTCTTACATATTATATTGATATCCTTTGTCAATTTATGGTGTCTTGGAACTGCTAGAGGAAAGTTCCTGAAACTGTTGAGCTGTGTTCCAGTAGCCTTGATTCTTGAAGAAGGTTGTATAATGATATAGCTTTTACAATGTGACTGTGTGTTTTTGAAAACCTGGTGTCTGATGCTCCTTTTATCCAGGGCATGGACAGATGAGTAAAAAATATGGATAAAAAATAAAGAACAGGGAGGATAAAGGGTAAAATAAATTGGGTAGACGGAATTACTAGTGGTCCATGAGAGGGAGGGGTAAGGGGTATGGTATGTGTGAGTTTTTTCTTTTGTCTTTTTATCTCTTTTTCTGGAGTGATGCAAGTATTCTAAAAAATGATCGTGGTGATGAATATACAACTATGTGATGTTACTGTGAGCCATTGATTGTACACCATGTACAGAATGTTTGTATGTTAAGATTTATCAATAAAAATATTTTAAAAACAAAGAAAGAAAGAAAGGCTAATACTGTCCAGAACACCTCTGCCAGCTGGTTGTGTGGCTGGCATCTGCTGGTCCCTTGCTCCTGGGCTCATTGCTTTCAGCCTCTGTCCCTGTGGGGGCTCCTCATTTTGCTTCTCTAGGGCTGGCTTTCCTCACTTGACTTCTCTTGGCTCTCTCCAGGTTCTGGCTTGCTAAATATCTCCTAGTGACCTCTGCTGGGCTCCAAATATCTCCAAACATCCGTGTCTCTGTTCTCCAAGTATTGGCATCTTTGTCAGCTCTGATGTTTCTGTCGCCTCTGCTCTGAGCTCTCTCTAAAATGCTTCCTCTTTAAGAGACTCCAGTAAACGAATCAAGTCTCACCCTGAATGGGTGGAGTCACATCTCCAGCTAATCAAAGGTCACACCCACGATTGGGCGCATCACATCAGTGGGGATAATCTAATACAAAGTTTCCACCGTGTAGTACTGAATCAGGATTAATAGAGATGGCTGCCCCCACAAGGTTGAATCAAGATTAAAGCATGGCTTTTCTGGGGTTCATAACAGATTCAAACCGGCACACTGTGGTTTAGGGGTTCTTTGTCATTATGGACATAATGGAACAGAAAAGCTTAGGATGAAAAGCAAGAGCTCCTGGCTCCACCCATTAAGACTCCCAGTTCTGCTCCCCAGGAACTATCTCATGCCTGGTTCTGTGCTTAGACTCCCCACAGAGCTCTTTAATTGCCCGCAGGCTGGGGTGCAGGCAGTGGGTGCTGACTGGTAGCAGCTTCTTCTCATCGGTGATACCCGAAGTCCACCAGCCGAGAGGGCTTTGGCTTCAGAGTTGGGAAGTGGCCCCTGTGCCTCAGTCTGACCATCGGGAACTATAAAACTGACTTGTTACCTACCTACCCATCTATATCTAATCTGCTAAACCTTTGAGAGTAGGTTATATGCATCATGTAGCACTTCCATGTCCATTTCCTGAGATCAAGGACACTCACTTATGTAACCACCTTAAGTGCAGTTACCAAGTGCAAGAAATTTAACATGCTTACAGACTTTATTAGAATTTTTTTCAGTTATCCCAGTGTCCTTTTGGCATTTTTCCCCCTCACCATTAGATCCAGTCCAGGATCGTGTGTTGCATTTAATTGTCTCTTTATTCTCCTATTTAATCATGGTAGCATATATGCAACATAAAATCTCCCCTCTCAACCGCTCTCAGGTATGTAACCCAGTGGCACTCATCACACAGGGTGCTGCTGCCCTCACCACCATCCATTAAAATCTTTTCCTTCACCCCAAACCAAAACCCTGCACCCTTTATGCATTAACTCCCCATTCAGAAGGTTTTTGATACATCTTATATATGCATCTGTATTTATTATTTAGTAGCTTTCTGTAAATTCTTTGCTATCTCGACGAGCCTCAGAGAACCCAGTATGCATGTATGGTGTCTGTCCTTTCTCTCCTTTGGAAGTGCTATTGAAATCTGCATCTTATGGGGTCATCCCCCACTCCCCTTTTATTCCTCTTGGGACCTGAGTGCTGCTCTCAGAAGCATTGTAGTTAGCATTTTCCTTCTTCATTTCCAGGCTTTTAAAGCAGTGTTCCTAGGAAAGAGTATTTTGCTTTTATTGTATTTTTTTAATGAGACCTGAGAGACCTAACAAGCATGCTTCTTCTTTAATGCAGTCTCTGTGCCGCTCTCATAAAAATACAGATGGACGTTTCGTTTCCCTGACTGGCCTTACTCAGTGCGGAGAATTGCCTGTGCCACGACATATTATGTGGTTAATTTTCACGCCACTGGGGGTTCTCACGCCGTCGTTCTCCTCCTATCCCACCCCCAACTCTTGATAGCAATTCTTTCACTTTTGGGTTCCATGCCCTAGACATATTTACAGGCTGCACTCGTACAGCATCTTGAAGCAACTTCAGGTGTTTTGCAGACCCCTGAGCCCCAGTTTAGGGGGGACACAGAGGTGGGTTGCCCCTTCCCAGACCCCCTGTCCAGTGGGTGGTGCCCCTCACACCCTAATGGTACAGGCAGCCTGTCCACAGAGGTGGACATTTCCAGTGTGCCAGGCAGCATTTCTTCTACCCCTGGAGGAAAGGCCAAGCTGAAGATGCCACTTGGAAAGTCGGACCAGGGGTGACCAGGCCTCCATGACAGAGAAGCTGCGGTCAGGGTGGGTGGGTGTACCTTCAGCAGCCAGGCCGAGTCTGCAGAGGATCTAAATGGCCCATTTCCAGCCCTCAACCAAGGCTTCCAATAGAAAATCCTGGCTAGAAAAGCCCTCTGTGATTTTGAGCTAGAAAGAGGAAATTCAAGAAGTTCACAATTTTGCTGAAGAGATGGCTCTTTTTTGGGAGGTGTGAGGGTCAATTGGCGACCCCATTTTGGCTGACCCCATCAGAAAATACTAAATTCTCTCCACGTGCAGCTTCTCCGGAGCACCTGATCCCAAGAGTAGGATGGTCAGGTGTGGGACTGCCTCCAGGAGCGCTTGTTTAGAGAGGGAGGCAAAATGACAACACTTCCATGTGACGGCCACCCCAGCAGGCAAGGGAGCTTGAATGGGCTGGTGGCACCAGGCAGCTGAGCTTCCTGTGAGAAGGAAATGTGTGGTGACTGGAGGGCAGAGCCCCAGGCTGGGACCAGGGAGCTGAGGTCCCAGTCCTGCTGGAGCTCAGCTGATGCCGAGTCTTGGGGCCTCAGTTTCTCCATCTGCAGAGGGAGTGTTTGTCCAGCATGTCAGTTGCCATATTCCATTTGTTCCCCATTAAATGATGCCCTGGGGCCGGGAGGTGATAACCTGGTGTAAGCTATGTTGATAGGAGCTTTTGTGTTTATTATTTTTGTCTGTGTTGAATTCAGCACGTGCTTTGAAGCTTACCATCCCTTGCTAGCCATTGCACCTTAGACTGGAAGCATGGAATATTCTGGTTGTAAAGATACACACACCGCTCAGTTAGCATCCACTCTCTGCTTGACGTGGAAGCATCGCCTCATTTAAGAGTTTCCTTGGCATCAGCTGTCAGGACTCCACTGGGTGTATCTCTGGCTTTGACATGCACTTGTTGGCCCCGCCATGTGTTGAAGGCCGGCTGGAGAGCCAGGCTCGAGGGCTGTGGATGAGGTGTTGCATTTTAGAGGGGAGGGGGTGTGGGAGTGGGCAATACTACTGGGACCACCCTTCAAGGGAGGACGGTCGCCCCAGCCGCAGGGAGTGCCTCGGTTGGCCCCGCCCCATCCCCGTCCATGATCCTGGTGCAGTGGCCGATTATGGACATTTCAGCCACCCTGGACGCTGAGACCAGCTGTACCCGAGTTCCTGGGGGTTGCCTGGGTATCCTCCCACCTGCCAGTCCTGTTTCCTACCCTCCCTGCCACAAGGCTGTGCACCTCCCACTCTTGTCCTTCTCTGCAGGCATCTTCCCCAGGGAAAGTGTTTGCACGCTCATGGAATTGAGTGACTTCCTTGAGGTCAAGGTGGCAGCTCTGTTCTGTGGAAATGCCTCCTGGTCCACACGGTTCATTTTAAATTTTCAGTTGCCACATTAAAAAAAAAAAACAAAACAAGACGCAAGTGAAATAAATGTTAAGAATATATTTCCTTTAATCCAGTGTAACCAAAAAATATGGTCATTTCAGCATGCAGTGATCTGAAGTTTATTAACAAGAAATTTTACCTTCTTTTTTGTACCAAGCCTTTGAATTCCATCGTGTCTTTTACACTTGCTGCTCAGCTCAGTTAGGATTGCCGAATCAGCCAGCATGACCTTAGAGCTTTGACTGAAACCCAGTTCTCTAGAACCATTGCCCACAGCCCTTGCCAGATGGCTCGGTGCTTCCTGCTAAGTGCCCTGGAGTGGACTCCTGAATTTATTTGGAATCATCTAAAGCCCCCGTGTCCCTGGTCACTTGCTGAGGTCACTGGGGGCCGAGTCTCTTTTTCTTTTGGTGCCCAGAACACCCTGGTGGGCAGGTGATTGGCTGCCCCCCTCTCCATCCTTTCTGTCCGGCCAGTGGACTGCGGGCATTGTGGACGCTCACCACGCGGAGCAGTCACGTCGCCGTCCGCATGACAGCTCGGCAGGACTCGGCTGGTAAACAGAAAGTACATTCAGCCCAGATTTGTGTGCTGCCCTCCTCCAGAGTAGAGAGTAGGTTTGCTATTCCCGAAATTTCATCGCTCTTTCAGCCCTGCACAAAAGCCTCAAGTCTGCAGGCTGCAAACCTAATAGATTGTCTTTGTACTGATTTTTTATTTATTTTTTTAAGCAAGCCTGCTCTGAATAGGGCTGTTTTGGGGTGGCTGGGGTTGCCGAGGCGGGGGTTCTGTGTTCTGAGCGGGGCCTGGCCTGGACCTCAGGCCTCCTAGTGCCTGCCCACGCTGGCCATTCCTCGTCGCTGTCCTCACTCGCTGGGAAGCGAGTTTGTCCGAGTTGCCATCACAGCCATCGCAGGTGCATCAGCTTGGCGACAGGAAGTTATTTATTGTCTCACCGTTTGGGAGGCTCCGAGTCCAGCAGCCAGTGTGGGCAGGCCGGGCTCCTCCAAAGCTTGTAACGCCATGATGACCATCTCTGCCTGTGTCATGTGTCCTTGGGAGGGACACGAGTCCACCTGCCATAGCGCGTTGGCCCTGCTTCCTTTCCTGGAGGGTGTGAGGGCTGCAGGCATGGAGGGAGAGGAGAGGGAAGAGTGAAGGGAGGGAGCCTCTGAAGCCTCAGCCCCTGGGACCCGCGGGGCCGCGATTGCGCCGTAGAGCTGCAAAGCCCACACCTGTCCAGGGCCTTGTGGTCACGGAGTCACCGTCTGAGCTGGACCCCATGATGCAAGGCCCTTCCCACCTGTGCTGGTTCCCACCGGGCCACGCTGCCTTTCGGAGAAGGAGCCCACCTGTGCCTCCCTCCTGCAAGCTGGGAGCGAGTACACCTGTCCTGCTCACCTAATCAGGGGGAGGGTGGGAGGAGCCGATGGCATGGACAAGGCTTTAAAATTAGAATTCGCTACTTCAGTATAATGTCTAGGTTAGAGCTCGGCCATTTTTGAGTGTTTTGGGGCCAAAATTAGATGCCTATATTATAGACAGACAATTTTAATTGTTTTCTTTCCTCGATAGATCAAAGTCTTATAAGAATGAAGGTTTTATTATTATTGGCTAAAGTTTAAAAGATAATAATAGCTTGATAATCTTGGAAAGAAAATCAGGAAGCAAAATTACCACCAAGAAAGTGCCTTCTTCTCCACTTGTCGCAGTGGAACATTCTTTTTCATGGCTTGTTTACTAGCATAAAACTTTTATGGAAGGGTGGGCTATGTCAGAACCTACCCAGGGAGGATTTCGGAATTGAAAGGTTGCTTCTATTTAAGATTAGCTGCTTGGGGAGCTGTGTTCTGTTTTTCTCCTTGCCTCTTGAAAGCCTCAGAACATATCCCGGTGGTGTCAGAGGCGTGCAGCCTGAGGTATCCGGGGGCTTCATGCAGTGGCTCCTTGTCAGTACTTGCTGGTTGTGGGGTGACCACTTTGCCACTAAGTTAGTTCTCCCGAGTAAGAAGACTCGTTGTCCTCCAGTTGGTGCGTGGCTGTCAGCCTGTTCACTTGAAAAGCTGCCTTCTTGAAGAAGAATCTATCTTAGTGGGACTCAGTGCAGCTGTCGGTTAGGATCCCAGGGGGGTGACGGGCCCTTTGGTTGTTGCTTTTGTTAAATTTATTAATGCAGAAGACATGGGAGTGCTGGCCATTTGCCCACTGGAGGGTCAATCACTTCGTCGTCTTTCTTTTGCTTCTTTCTAGGCTTTTCCATTAGCGTTAGAGAGTCCATTTGACCAGGCATGGTTACCTGCTGGGTGCCCTGGGTATTTTCTTAAGGCAGACTCAAATGAACTGGGGTTCTTTCCCTCCCAGAATACATGACCCTTGTGTTTTGGAGGAAGAGCTACTCGTCCACCGTTGTGTGTGGGCACCCCCACGTGCAGGCATCTCGGTGTGAGCTGTTCCTCTAGGATTGTCTTGTTAATTGATGATTGATGTCTTTTTGTGTTTACTTCTTTTTGCCTTCTTTGGCCTCTAATATTCCGACAGTGGGACTTAGATCACAGCCACCCGTCACAGTCGTGGATGAAACGAGATCGCTCAACTCCAGGATGGAAGGGAAAAGATCTAGAGAGAACTGTCGGGTCAGCCTTGGTGTGAGAGGTGATTATTTCTGAACAGTGAGTTCTTTGCTCTCCATCTCAGGGGGTGACGCAGCCCCACTGGTAGAAGGTTGAGTGACAGTGACTAGCGGTCATGTTCACAATACAGCTTTCCAGTTGACAAAGCACTTTTACATCTGTTATTATATTATCTGATCCTTGTAATTACCCGGTGAGGTTTTTGTTATCAAGAAACTGGTGCTGCAAGAGAGCGAGGCTTTGAGATTAGACCCTGTAAATGGAGGTGCTGAGACGTAGAGCTTATTTTTTGACTCTAGATTTTTTTTTGGAATTTGACCATGAAGTAAGATGATTGTCTCTGTTCTTCTGTTTCTAGTGGATTGAGTGTGAAATGGCTGGAAATATGTTGGTAGGAACTGTGTAACAAGAAGATAATTAGTGCGGTTGCTGTGGCCATCCTGAAACGTGGCTGTGAATAGTTTCAAAATGTGGAACCCCGGAGAGGAAACTGGGATGGGCTGTTTGAATATCAGCAGGGAGGGTTGATTGTCCCACGTCCACCTCAGGACTGAACTTTTAGGTCCCTCAGCGAAGCAAAGACGCCGGAGCAGCCTTCAATGATGGACCTGCTCGGCGTGAGCCCTCGGGGCTGCTGGAGCTGCTGGTTGTGCTTTTCGCATCCCGCCCCGGCTTGGCGGGTCTGTGCTCGTGCCACACTTGCCTCTCCCGACTAGGGGTGCTGCCCAGGGGGGCAGCGTGGCAGGTGTGCTGGCCTTTTGGGTTGTCACCCTGCGGTGACTTTTAGTGCCCCAAGCCAGGCCTGTAGGATGCCCTCATCGTGCCGTATGGGCTGTACGCGGTCGCCTTGCCCTCAGTGCCGACAGCTGCGCCCCCCGGGAGGCACGGGCGTCTCCCCCCACGCCTTGGCAGCTTATTCCCGGGCAGTGCCCTCTCAGGGTGAGCGCAATCAGGTGGCAGGTTTCATGGGCAGCCTTGGGGTTAAAGGAATGCCTAATGTTGTGCTTCTGCAATGGAAGAGAAGGCTCCTTGTAGGAGGACATATAAAGTCCTTCTCAATATAACTACATCAGAGGAACACTTCAGGAGGACGTTTAATTGCTGGGGTGATGGGAAGTCAGAAAGAGGTAAGAGCTGCATTCTTAGCTTGTCTCACTGATTACCACTAGGGAGTCTGGGGTCAGGGTGGCTCCCAGGAGCTGCAGCATTCTGTTCCTATTTCCTGAAATTGCTGTCTAACCCTAAAAAGACCCCAGACATGGTCTCTGGCAAGGACTTAAAGAACTCGTTTGATGATGTGTATTTCCAGAATCACTCATTTGGTGGTGGTGGGGGGGTGCATCTCCAACAGCTTTCCATTCCTTTTAAACTGCTGCCAGGATTTGGCTCAGAGCCTGCAACATGCCCCTGTATTAAAAGTTGAAAATGGCTCCCTAGAAACCTTGCCATCTGCAGACCCAGGCATGCATTTTCCAGGAGAATCCTCCATTGTCTTTGATTCTGGAGGTGGCAGGCCAGAGACCTTGAGGACAACTGCATGCCTGAGGTTTCAGGGCACCCTGAGGCTGGGTGGGTGGAGGCTGGGTGAGCTGCCCCAGCCTGGAGCCGTCCGGGCCTGAGACCTGGGCGCAGGGTCTGGCCAGAGCAGCGTGTTTGGGTGCGTGTGCTTTTTTCCGGGCAGATGGTTTTCTGCCAGGAGGAGGGGTAGTAGCGGGTCATGAGGTGGGTACATGCCGTCCCCTCCGAGTCCCATACCATGAGCAGAGAGGAGCTTAGGACTTGTGTCCCAGTTTCCCCCCAAGCCCTTCGGCGGTTCCTTTCATCTCGTCGAACGCAGGGTTAGGTGTTCTTTAGGAACCTGCTTTTAATTGTTAGATTCTGCATGTTGCGTTCTGTAGATTGAGAAAGCACTTGCATAGAACGGAAACATAAGTTAGGGGCACTTTGGATTGCTGCAGGGCACTTCTGTGAAATCCCGTCCCCTCCTGGCCCTGGATCTGCCGCTAATAGCCAGTGCAGGGACCCTGTACAGGCCACTTTGCTTCTCTGGAGATCCGAGAAGAAACGGGGGTGTTTAAAAGCCTGGTGTCAGGTCCGAAATTAAAAATAAGAGCCAGGTGTACAACCAAGTGAGCTAAGAAAGTCTCAGAATCCTGGTCCCTATGTGAAGGAGATAGAAAGACTGAAGGCAGGGCAGGAGCAGTCCAGTTTGGTGTGCATGCTTCGGCCGCAGGGGCTTCCTTTAATTCTGCTAATCTGCATAATCATGAAAATTGCCTCACCCTGGCGTGGGGATGAGAAAGGGCACTTATTTAAAAGGCGATTTCTGACCCTGCGCATGACTGACCTTGGAGCCGGGGAGGCAGCCGGGTGGCCTGGCCCTGAGCTGCTGCCGCTGGTGGCCTGGGCAGCTGGGGCTGGTGGCCGGGCAGGTTGGGGTCCCCCAGCTCAGCTTGGAGCAGGGGCTGGGCCAGGTCTTTGCGTCCTGCCCTGGAGGACCTTAGTGGAGCCCGAGGAGACATCAGCATCCCAGAACTCTTGGAGGAGGTCAGCGACACATCTTCCACATGCCGCCCCTCCCTTCTCCTGGCCCTGTGGCCGGCAGCTTGGTCAGGAGGCCATTGGCTTCTGGATTCCTCACATGTCTGGATGGATGTTTCAGCTGCTTGAGGAGATGCCGGCAGTGGGACTCTGTGGGCAGTGTAGGTGTTCCCGGGCCGTGTGGCCTCAGGAGTTTGGAATCCCTCTGCAGGGGGCCTGCTCTGGACCAGGAGTGCCATCACCCCTGAGCCTGCGCCGTCCCCTCTGCCCACTCTGGAAGGGAGCCTGGACGGCCACAGGGCCCAGGGACAGGTGGGGGCCCCAGACCTCGGCTCTGAGGGGGGCTATCTTTTGGGGGCCTGTGATTCTTCCAGATTGGGGGCACCAGGGCCCCCCTTACTCTGGCAGGGAATGAGTCTCCTCTGAGCGAGGGTGAAACTGCCACCCCCCCCACCCCCCCAGCAGACCCCATGGGACACCCCTGACCCTTGCTGCGCGTGGGCTGGAGTGTGAGTGCCGGCAGTTGCTTCCTGTGTGTCCCGAAGCCTCTGCCAGTCTCAGCCTTGCGGGGCTGGGTGGACTTAAGTTCCGGCAGAGGCGATCAAGAAGTGAGGCTCGTGCTCTTGAGCTGGCCCCCGTGACCAAGCGATCCGGAGGCCGAGGTCCTGGGGCCGGCCCTGAGCCGCTCCGAGGAGCTCCTGGGGAGTCGGCGCCGTAGGGTCCGAGGGTCGGGTGGTGCCGTCATCTCTGCCGCTCGGGTGCCGGGTCCCCGCACCGTGAGCCCGTGGAGCTGCAGTGCCATAGGGACCCGGGTTCAGAGACGGCGAAGCCGAAGCCCGCAGTGAAATCGCACGTGGCTTCCGGGTGTGCAGAGAGCGCGCGCCGCCGGCTGGGCTCCCGGGGCCAGCCCCCTCGCCTCGCAGGCCCGATCGGTGTGTCGCCTCCACTCATGAAGGGGGTCCTCGGGCACCAGTCACAGACACCCCACTTCCACCTGCCTAAGATCCTAAACCATACTCAGGCGCCCCCAGCCCCTCCCCCCATCCTCCATCCATTCTCCCATGTCCTCTCCACTTTCACTTGTCTCGGCTTCCTCGCAGGGGCTTGAGGACAGCTGATGGGAGGAACGTGTCTTCCTTGTTTTCCATCCCAACTTGAATTCCTTGTTCTCCTTGAGGGCAGATCTCTCCAGGTGCGTGGTGGGAGGCTGTCCTTTCAACTGGCCCTTTGTCCTCGAAGTTTATGTTCCTCCATGGGTTCCACCCTGTTTTACTTTGCTAAAGTTGCTGGAATGCCATATACAAGAAATGTCTTTTACAGTGGGGCACTACTAGCTCACAAGTCTGCAGTTCTAAGGCCTTGAAAATGTCCAAATCAGGGCATCAATGGGATGATACCGTCTCCATGAAGACCAGAGGCCGGCAATCCTCAGCTCCTCTGCCTCACAGCCAGGCACATGGCCACGTCTGCTGGGCTCTCCCTTCTTTCCCGGTTTCCTTGCTTCAGTGGCTTCTTCCCTGAGTTTCTCTGTGGCTTTTTTCTGTGTCTTCTCTGTTTCTTATCCTCTTAAAAAGGACTCCAAGTAAGAGGATTAAAATCCACCTTGAATGAGATGGGTCACATCTCAAGTTAAGATCCTATTCACCAGAAGATCCTACTTAGCATGGGCCCACACCCACGGGGTGGTCGGCTTTAGGACCCCCTTAGGGTATACAACAGCTTCACCCCTCCCGACCCAGCGGGGAGGCCCTACTTTCTCCGGCCTGGGGGAGCCTGCCCCTCGCTGATCTGGCCAGGCTGCCCCTCCAGCAGCCTCTGCAGCCCATCAAGGCGATGTGTCCAATGCATGGCCCCTGTGAAGGACATCTCCAGAGACCTCCTGGCAGCCTTGGTCCGTTGCAAAGATACTTTTAGATGACAGGGGATGCTAACTCAAGCATCATGCCGTTTTTCCCTCTGCTTGTATTCTCACTCTTCCCAAAAAAGCCACCCACAACCTCTGAGTACATTTCTTTACCACTCACTTTCTCACCCATTGATGTCTCTTTGATGAAAAGTGGAAACTTGGAGGTTTACTGACTCCCCTGTGGTTATGAAATCCTGTGACCATGGCCAAGCCATGACTTTTTTCAGCTCGTTGCCGACATCTTTGTTTTGACCCTTTTGCTTTCCCCACTCCCTCCTGCCCCCTGAGCGCTGCAGCTGCCTCTTGTCCTGAAGGAGAGCTTGTGAATCTCTTTTCCCTCTTTCTTGCCTCTCTGTCCCCTTTAGTTCTGCTCTTCTTTCTCTCCTCTTGCTGGGAGCCTTTTCTCTTGCCCTACATTCATGTTGATTCTTAGATCAGTTAGTAGGTGATTTTTAGTTTAGGGTTTGGAGGAGGAACTTCAAATATTCCATAGCAATTTGAACCTATTTATACTAAAATAGAGGTTCACCTTCTTACAAGCATTTTGTTAAAAAGCAACCGGTATGTTCAAATGTGCTACCCACCAAATTTTAATCCAAGAACAGCATTGTCTTAAGTTTTGCTGCTGGTTCATCTCCTCTTCTGTGCAGACCCTGAAGTAAAGCCAGTTTCATCTCTTCTGTCTAATTGGAGGGTATCTTGAGATTGCAAGGTGAGTTGCTTAAAACATCGTGACCATGTGCCACACGGATTGGTGTAAAGCAAACTGAATGGAGAAATCCATGAAGTTCTGAGACAGGATCGCCATTGACCCAGGGGGGAGTGGACAGGTCCTGACAACAGATTGGATGTGCAGCGAGAAGGAAGCTTCTTAGTTTAGCTGATCAGCCGGATAAACACAGGGTGGGGAATTGACGGCTGAAGAAACACCACCTTAGGAAACGCTGACGTAAGGGTCATCGGCATGGACTCGGGGTCCTGCTGGAGTCGGCATAATGAAGACATAGGGACATGTGCACACGTGGGCGTGCACACACACACACACAGGGGCAGGGCGGGTGGGCCCTTAGCCTGGTTTGGGCACTAAGCCCATTGCACTGGCCGCGGGCCAGCCCGCCCACGCCAGCTCTGCAGATGCCCTTCCGGAAGGGTGCAGGGAGTAGGTGGTGGGCTCAGAGGACTCGGCCCCCACGTGTGGAGCTGGGAAAGCGATGGGATCTCAGGGGGAAGCAGATGCCGTGCAGCGCAGGGATGGCAAGGGAGGACGGGACGTGAGCCAGGCCCTCAGGTCTCGCTAGGACAGGCTCTCCAGTGGTCAGAACTGCATGCGGGGGGTCAAGCTCCTGGGGCTGTCCCTGTGGTGGGCGGAGGCCAGAAGACGCTGTGCTCAGGACAGCAGGGCCCCAAGGGTCCCCGGCCGGGCCATGGTGTCACAGCCATTCCAAGGGCGTGAGACTGTGAAGGGTCCTTGGGTGACGTTTTCTGCTCTTCACGTTGAGTGTTTTTAATTTTTTTTTCTAATTAGAGAAGTTATAGGTTTACAGAAAAAGTCATACAGAAAAATGCAGAGTTCCCATATACCCGGCCCTGTTATAAACACCTTGCATTAGTGCAGTTCACCTGTTACAAATGATAGAGGAATATTATTATAAGTGCCCTATTAAGTATATTCCTATACTCCATGTTTACATTAGGGGTCCCTGTTTGAGTTGTACAGTCCCAGGGTGTTTTTTTTTCTTTTTATTCTAGTAACATATATGCTAAATTTCCCCCTTTGAGCCAAAATCAGATATATAATTCAGTGCTGTTAATTTTTTTGCATCACCCCAAATAGAAACTCTGTACAGTTTACATGTTAGCTCCCCATTTCCTACCTCCACCCTGCCCCTGGTAACTTCTGGATTCTGGTTCTGGGAATCTGCTGGTTCCATTTAGTTGCTGTCGGTGAGGTCATACGATATGTGTCCTTTTGTGTCTGGCTCATCTCACTCAACATGATGCCTTCACGTGTCATCAACCTTGTTGCGTGTAGAGTGTGTTTTTTGTAAGTAGATAAAACAGACCGTTCGGAGATGTGATCAGCCTCTTCCATCAGCCACCTGGCTTGGGGTGACAGCTCGTTCCCTCCCATCCTGGTAGGAAAGGAGGAGATGGTTGGCTCGAATGGCTGGCATACGATGCTTTTTCTGGGGCCCATGCTACATTGGAATATAAAACACACAACACTCTGAAACGTACAGTTGAATTCTCACAGAGCGAACTCTTGTGTCTCACCAGTAACCAGATCAAGACACAGAAAATTCCAGCATGGCAATTTTTACTCCTATGAAAATGGATCTGTTTGTTCTGTTAGCTTAGGAGCTTAGTCGTTTGTTAATGCTCGTGCAGTTTCATGCTTTAATAAGAAAATGCTTATTAAATCCTTATTGAATGGAGAAGTCGATGCTCTATTTAAATACTTTTTGAACTGTTTTGTAGGGAGAAGGCCTTACCCAAATGTAAACATGGTGGCGAGAATACAGCCACTTTGATGTCCCTTGTAGTTAAGCCAGCACCTCCTGTCTCCTCGTCAGGTGCTGTGTTCTGCTAGGTTCCAGGAAATCATTTCTTTGACTGAAGGGGGACCGAGCCTTTTCCCTTTCAGTTCTCCCTCCTCCTCCACAAAAGGACACATATCGTATGACCTCACTGATAGGAACTAAATGGAATAAGCAGATTCCCAGAGCCAGAATCTAGAAGTTATCAGGGGCAGGGTGGAGGTAGGGAATGGGGACCTAACGTGCAGGTGCAAGGTCAGGATTCTGTGTAATGAAGAGCTAGCATCTGTGGAGGCCACTGTGTGCAGGACTTTCCTTGAAGGACTCGAGTCGCATCCTTTTGTGTGAGTCTCACGAGTGATTTCGCAGAGAGAGCTCGAGGCTGGGGCCCGCCGTGCTGTGGCTTAGACAAGAGCCATCTTCATGAGTGCTCTGTCCCCAGACCCCCCTGCCCCACTGCGTTTGGTCGCTGGTATCGCACAGGCTCTGCCTGTGTACAGGTGTGACACACCTGGGAGGGATGGTGACCAGTAATAATCACGTCAGCGTGTAGGTGACGGGAGGTGAGGAGCTGGATTGGGTGTCGGTAGAGAAGCCGGCAGGGTGCTGAAGTTGTGCCTGGAGGTGGTGTGCAGAGAAGCCGAGCCATCTGAAGGTGCTGGAGCCCCAGGGGGTTCAGGTGGAGATGACCAGGGCACTCTCGGGGGGAAAGGTAAGGTGGCTTTCGGAGGGGTGGGTGTAGACTTCCCTGGCCGGGTTTATCAGGGGCTTTGCTGTCTTAGGCAGATTTTGTCTCTTGGCAGCTGCAGTTAGCAGTGACCATGTCCTGGGAGTGTGGCGGGGAAGGTGACCATGTCCTTGAGGGTGGCTTCTAGAACAAGCCTCAGGTGACCTTGCACCTGACCAGGTGTGAGAGGGCTGGGGATTATGGGGTAAGGCTGTCAGCGACCCTCAGCTTGGGTAAATTGGAATTACCTGTGGCTCCCCAGCTGGGTTCCAGGGTAGATGCTTATTTTTTGAAATAATTTTTATAATTAACCCCCCTAGAGGATTCTGTGATGCAGGAGATGGGAAACCATTAAATGGGCAAGAAGGGGGGTCCTACTTGTGTTTGGATGGCCAGCCTCCCACCAGAGACAGACGCCGGCCGCAGACGGATGAGAATCAGAAAAGTAGAACAGAACAAATGGCTTCATTCCCAAAGCAACCCTTTAGAATTAATTTCAGAATTAGTTACAGTGAAATTCTGAATAATTTCAGAATTAGTTACAATGACATTTCCCCTCCACTGCTTGGGAAAGGAAAGAGAATTTTGTTTTAATTTTTAGATCTCAGAAATTTTTCCTTTTTTATTTGCATCTTGGATATTTCTGGTGGACTGTGCTAAACATTTTCTTCAGGATTTTTGCTTCATTTAAACAAACAACGTCTGCAAACCGTACAATATAAATATGTCTTTCTGGGTACATAGATAGTTAAATATATATATTATGTGTTTGACTTTGAGGTTTTCAAAAAGCATATGTATGAGGCACATTAGGAGAGCGCTACAGCTAAGAAAAAAGATGAAATTCTAAAGTGAATTCAGAAGAGTAGCATGCATTACTCTTAGTGCAGTCGGTATGAGTATATGTATATTAATTCATTCTGAGATCCTTGTAGAAGGCAGGTGACTAAACAGGATACTTCTCAACTGAGAGGAAGGAGTTGGAGATTGAGATATTTAAATGGAAATCTCAGAGGCTTTCGTTCTTACTCTAGGGACAGGATGAAAATTCTTACATAGTCTTTGAGATGCTGCCCCCTTCTGGTGATTAAAATGATTCTAATACTGTCTGTTGTGGTAAACAGGCATTCCGATTTTTTCCATGTTTTAATATTATTTTTGTCATTGAACCTGAAAAAGAACACTAGAACCAGCAGTGGTGTCTCTTCCTCTGCTCCATGAACAGAAGTATTGTCTCCCTCTACTGTGCTGACTTTCCATAAAGGATCATCTTTCCCTTTCCTCCTTCTCCCTGCCTCCCAGTATATTTGTGTGTCAAAGGCAATGTTTGACATTTTATGGAATTTAGAAATTTTGCTGTTTTAAAGAAAAATTGAGAGCATGATGTGTGGCTTTGCAGGTTGTGGTAGTTTGGAGCTGGGTACCCCAGAAAAACATGCTCTTAAACTCAGTCCATCCCTGTGGGGGTGAACCCATTGTAGGTAGAACCTTTTGATGCGGTTCCTTCGGTTAAGGTGTGGCACACCCCATGAGGATGGGTCTTAATCTGGAGTCCTTTATGAGCACAATAAAATTCAGAGCCACAGAGAGAAAGTCAGGGAAGGAGCTGGGAGTCAACAGAACCTGGAAGCCAGGAGAGACACCACATGCATCACCGTGTGACAGAAAAACCAAGGGCAAGGATGGCTGGCAGCCGGCCCCAGAATGCCAGTCTTTGGGGGGAAAGCATTGTCTTAATGATGCCTTGAGTTTGTACTTCTGCAGCCTCCAAGCCATGAGCCAATAAAATCCCAATGTTTAAGCCACCCCATGGTATGGGATTTGTTTTGGCAGCTAGGAAACTAAAACACAGGGTTTTTTGTTTGTTTGTTTGTTTTACTGTTAAATAGAGGCAGCCCAGCTGGGAGTCAGGACCCCAGGGCCTCGCATCGACAAGAGAGAAGGGAGGATCATCTTGTCTGCGCCTCAGTGGGGGGATTGCCAGGGAGCCAGGGGTGAGGCTCAGAGGGGTCTGTTTCAGACTGCAAGAACTCTGATTTCTTTAGAAATTGGGTTTGAGGATTGAGAGGGTAGCCTTGGATACGTGGCTTGGAAGAAGGGTGAGACTGGGTGCCCCAGGTGAAAGGATGGGAGACCATGAGTGGGTTAGGGAGTTGGCCAGCTTGGTTATGGCACCTGGAAAACACTGCTTTTCTCCTCACTGCGTGCTTAGAGCTGCCCTAATTTACCTAGAAAAAGCAGGCTTCTTGGGGGCGCCACCGGGGGGTGCAGGAATGGGGACCTGACCCGTGGCCCCCGTAGCTGTTGTAAACCCTGAAACACACTCTTAGAATGTGCATGTGACTTAAGTCTACCATTTCCCTTCCTTTTATACAGTAGCCTACTGTTACCTTCATTTGCCAGCTCATATTGTTTCAGTTTTGATAAATAAGTACAGCACTTTAAATAACGCTGTGATTTATAACCAAGAAAAGCAACGTCGTGTAGATTTGTCAGTGCTAATTATTTTAAAACTTGAGCCCAGGTGTTATTGGAATTGATTTTCAGTAGTGGCCAGTAGATGGAGGGAGTGAGACATATAAACAGACGAGTGGGGCTGTCCCTGCAGTAATAAGTCCGCCGCTAAAGCTAGTTTACTAATGCTTCCCCTGCTGACACAGCTCCAACATTTATAGCTGATGATTTATTTGAAATGAACATAAACTAGCTGTTGACAGCAATAGGAAGTGGCAAAGGCAATTAAAGAAAGTTTAGGCCGACCGTCTTTGAAAATTAAGAAAAATGTATGCATTCACTTGCCTTGCTAAGACGCTTTTAAGAATAAATCAGTATAAATGAGGGTAAGCTATTAAAATATGGAGAGCCACAAGGTCACTGTGCTTTCTTTTCAGAAGGAGGCAGTGATGCGCCGTTTGTCATACGTTACGCAGGACGGCAGACACCTCTTATGCTTATGAGGTTGTGTTCTTGGTCAAAGTCATGTGAATTGCCGTGGTCCCCCGTGACAGCCTGCCGGGCTCGTGGCGGGAGAGAGATGCCATCTTAGCATGGAAGCTACCCGTTAAGCACGGCCTCTGCTCTGATTTCCTGTCGCCTGTGAGCGGCCCAGCTGTATCCACAGACACTAGCATGGCAGGCTGCCGGTAAGGGTGGGTGGGGTGTGAACGGGGCATCACAGAAACCAGCCGCAGATGCTCACACTGGGAGGCGGGGCCGTGCAGGGGGTTCTCGAGGAATTAGGCCCTCTTGTGAGTCCCAGGGACTTTGGGGAGAGGGTCCTAGCTGGGACGGGGCATCTTAGAGACCTGGAACAGGGTGCCCACCCCCCAGAGTGCCCGCAAATCCCTGAGGGCCTTGTTACCTGCAGTGTGGGCTGGGCCTACTGGGGGAGCAGTAGCAGGCGGGGGACCCTCTGAGGCTCCGGGCTCTCAGGACCCCCCGTCACCGTTCAGCTACACCTGGTGGGGCTGCGAAAGTAGATGTTAGCGGTTAAACCGAATTCGGGGCCTTAGAATTTTAGATCTAGAAGAAACTTGGAGATCCTCTCCAGCCCTCCCCGCTGTGTCCCCCCCACCCATAGAGGAGAAGACCCATGAGGACTTACGGAAGGGCCAGTTTGAGGGAGCGGGGGGCACGAGGCGCCAAGGTCGGGACTCCAGGTGCCGTTCGGCCCCTGACCCCTGTGGCCGGCCTCCAGCACGGGGCTGGGGACGTCAGGTGTCAGTCACACGTTGCGTGGATTCGGGAAGGCGCTGCCTCCTCCTGGGTGGATGGCAGCTCCCGGAGGACGGGACTGGCCCGCTTGGCTTGTGTCTGCTACAGTTCTGCGTCCAGGGCCTGGAACTCCCCCTACCCAGCCAGGTGCTGCCCCTGGAATGATGGTCCCACACCAGGCCACCTTCCCCGGCCGTCCTCCCTGACCACCAGCCAGCACCCCTTGGTTTGCAGCTCTTTGGGGCACCTCTCTCTTTCCTTTCTGCAGCTTGTTTATCCCCTCCTGGGATGAGATTCCCGAACCCCGGAATCCTGAGCGGTATCCCCAACTCCGAAGATTGGGCAGAGTGTATGGAAAGAGATGCACCCGCCTGTGGCTGACTGGTGCCCTGGGTTAAATCTGTGCCCCAAGAGATATGGTGAGGGGTGCACGGGTGCTTCAGGGGTGGAATTCTCACCTGCCATGTGGGAAACCTGGGCTCGATTCCCAGCCCATGCACCCCCCCTGCCCCCAAAACAAACATTGAGAATAGAATTCCCTATGATATACAGTCTGTGTGTGTATGTATAGGTACAAAAATACATGTATATAGGGATAAACATTAAAAAAAAAAAAAGATATGGTGAGGTCCTGGCCCCAGTGATTTTATTTGGCATTGGCATTGTTACAGATGGGATTGGTTAAGATGAGGTCATACCAGATTGGGGGGCTCTCACCAATTATGACTGGTGTCCCCATGGGAAGGGGAGAGGAACAGACAGACACGGGATGATGCAGCCACAAGCCAAGGAAGGCCAGCAAACCACCAGGAACAGGAAGAAGCAAAGAAGGACACGGCCCTGCGGGGTTCAGAGGGAAAGAAATAATTTCTGTTGTTGTAAGCCATCCGTTTTATAGGGCGTGGCTAGAGCAGCCCCAGGACCCCGAGACAGCTTGTATCATTACTCGATGGCCACGTAAAGTGTGCTATGAACAAGTGCTTTGAACCTCCTCAGGCTCAGGGATATTTCAGCTGTGAAATCCAAGTGAACAAGTGCAGTGCAGTGGCATTAAAGGGGCCGTCTGCTCTTGCAGGAGGCAGGTGATGTGCCGACGCTGTGACCACAGCATCCCCCGACGTGGCCGAGTCCTCGCGGGCACCCCGGCTCTCTGCATTTGCCATCCCCCCTCCTTACACAGTGCCATTCTCCGGCCCCCAGCCTCCTTGTTGTACTCATGGCTATGTCTTCCTTTGTTTCTTAAGAGAATTAATTTTGTTTACATTTTAATCAAAATGAAAACTCACATTTGAAAACCTCTTCTGACCCCTGAATTCGTTGGAGACCGAGTTGGTGGCCGCCTTCTGGGGACCCTGCCCGGGGGCTTCCCAGTGGGTGCAGAGTCTTCACTCCCACGCATTGCCCAGTAAGAGTGAGGCAGCGCACGTGGGTGGGGGGCGTCCTAGGAAACTTGGGTTTGGCAACCACAGACCTGCACGTAGCTGATAGGAGGCCCAGCAGTGAGTGACAGTGTTGGCCAAGGAGGCATGGGCTTGGGAAACGGATCTGGGGTGCAGGCAGGTGGGGTGGGGGTTGGGAGGTGTCACGTGGGTGGGCACGGTTTGGGCTGGCCCCGAAGGAGACCCCAGCACAGGTGGAGGAGTTGGGGCTTGGACCTGGGAGGGGGTGGCAGCTACCTGCCTCCCGGCCAAGAGCAGAGAGTCAGGTGAGTGCAGCTGATGCTTCCAGGCCCCCTCCCTGCCCCTCTCCTTGCCCCCTCCTGCCCCCCTCCTTTCCCCTCTGGAGTCTTCTCCTTGGAAGAGCCCGGTAGTCGGGGTGACTAGGCTGTTTCTCATCTGGGGTCGGAGCGATGAGCCCTGTTCCCCGTGCATGAGAAGATTGCCTTTATTTAAAATGCACAGCAATAACTGACATTCACGGCTGTAAATATTTAGGGCTCTGGGTGGGTTCAGCTGCGTTGAGGAGTCAGCTGGACAGAGTGAGCAGGAGCCTCTGTTTTCCTTTTGTTGATGTTTTCCTGCATGCATTATACACAGATGAACTCATCGCTTTCAGCGGAGCAGGTAAAAATGCATTTACTCCAAGGCTTTTGGAGGCTCCTGATTTGAAACGCTGCTTCTGTTTTTACTAGGGGGGAGCTTACTCGAAATCAAAGTAGAAACTTTTAGCCATTTCTAGAGGCTGCCTCAGTTTCCCATGGTGGTTCCTCCATGGATGCTGAGGGACGTGCAGCCCTGTGTTTGAGGCCGTGTTACCCCATGCATGTGGGTGCGTGTGCTTCCTGCCTGACCCACATTTGCACGGGAGAGTTGCACAGGCATGAGAGGAGGTGGGGTTGGGAAGTGAGGAGGTGGGGAGGAAGTGGGCGCACGCAGCCCCAGGGTCTCCCCACGGAGCAGGGAGGCAGCTCTGCACCGCCCCACTGGTGCCCTGGTAGGGGAGGGGCGAAGGGCGGGAGCGCTGGCTGCAGGTGTGGATGGTGGTAATTTGTGATACCTTTCCCGCCTAAGGAAGATGACCTCAAAGTGACGCCCCTCTTGATGGCTGCGAAAATAAATTTCTAAACATCCCCCCATGTCCCAGTTGGTAGAGTGGCCAGCTCTGCTGGGGTAAACGGCACAGAACCCCGAGTCCCTGCCTTTGCTGGAAGCATCTTCTGGAATGGACTCTGGAGCACACTGGCCCACTGGAAGAGTGTTGAAGCCTGGTGGCCAGGTTTGCGACCACCACATTTATAGGGAAATCAGAACGGGGTACTCGGTCCGCAGTACGTACTCGTTGAATGACCCAATGCAGAATAAAAATCATGCAGTGTGGGTGCTTGCGAGAGGCATAAAAATCAGAGTGAGCTCTTAAATTATCTTCGTAGCAACACCAAAGAATGCAGGTTTTCTTAGCTATCTTTTGTGCGTGTAAAAAAGGTGTTGGATTCTGTAAGTGTGAAACAGACAGTGATTTTGGTTTTAAGGAAGTGACTTTACATCTTTTCCTCTTAACAGAGAGTGTGTACATGTGTTTGGAGTTTTTTCTTCTCCCCTCTCTGCCAAGTCTTGTTTGTAAATGTTTAGACGTGAAATGTTTCATGGGTAATTTGAGCCTTAGAATTCTAGATAGGTAGCTGATGAGTGTGGTTTTAGCCCAACTGGTGTGAAAGGAGTGCATGGGTTTGGTTTGCTCATTTCACCGTCACATTGGGGTGGATGTGGTGGCAGTACACACACGAGCGATTCTGGTCTCTTCTTATATTTAATGGCAGGGAGGTTTTGTTTCAGTGCTCATTCTCCATGTAGATTTTATGTTGCTTTTGGGAAAGCTTGCTATTAATAGATCCCTTATCTAAGCATTTAGGCAGAAAAAAACTATTGAGTAGCAGGTGGATCTTTCTAGCTAGGGTGCACGGGTGGTTCGGTGGTAGAATGCTCACCTTCCATGTGGGAGACCCAGGTTCGATTCCCGGAGCAGGCACCACCCCCCCTAAAAAAAAAAAAGCTCTCTAGCTCTGCAGTTAGTTTATTTGTTCATTTTGGTTTTTGTTCTAAGATAAGCTCAATCATTGTCCTCCGAATTGGTGTATTTTCAGGAAAAGAATTTTTTAAAAAATTTAGCTGATACTTATTCTCTCTCTCCCATTAATATATGTAAAAGAAATGCTGCTTGTCGCTTTGTTCTTTATGGCACATTTTTTTTGCTTCAGGTTGCATGTTCATATTCCTCCTGGCAAATAATATAATTAATAATAATAATTTTAAAATGGGCTTACAATTATTGAATGCTTTCTATGTTCCAGGAGTGTGCTATGCATTTCACATCCATCATTAATGAATTAATATCATTATTATTATCCCTATTTTACAGATGAGGAAAATTGGGCTCCAGGATTTTGTAATTGGCCCTAAGCTGCATTTCACCGCCTGTGATCTAATCCTAGAACCTGCCCTTACTCATCCTGCTGGGCTTTCTTACCATTTAACTCCTGGCCATTCGTGCCGCTGTATCTTTTACTTTCTCATTGCATGTTGCAGAGTGAAGTGTGGATGTGTGACAGGTGGGAGCAGCCACTTATTCAAGGCACTGTAAGAAAAAGCATAAGGAAAGCAGCATTTAAAAAATGGAAGCACATTTTAGTAAAATTAAACAATTTTAGACTGATTTCAAATCCAAAATTGAGAGGTCTTTGAAGATGCTGCTTTCTAAAAACAACCAGCTCTTCTCGGTCAGCAGGTTTTTGTTGTGTAACATTTTTTCCTGTAACCAGCAATTAGTCAATGACTCTCCAATTTCAGCCAGGGCTCCAGGAGCATAGAGGAAGCTGTGTGCACCCCAGCCGGGCTGCGTTTCCATGGTAACCCGGGGCCGCGGCACCCAGCTTTCGTGAATAGAGCGCCAATTGTTTCGGTGCTATCTGCAGACCCAATGATGAATTTGCCTGGCAGAATGATGATTCCTTTCTTTCCACTTTTTAGAATTTTCTAGACCTTTCTATAATGAGCATACATTTCATAATAAAATCCACAGAACAGGCAAACATGATTTGTTGTCTGCGGAGAAGGAAAGTTCTTGTGGGCGCTGATAAATATTCCCTGAATCCCCTGATCGGCCGTTTTCGGAGCCTCTGCAGCTGTCAGGTGGGCTGCTGCTGTGGCCTGTGGCTCAGCCGCCACCCCTTGCCCTGGCCTTACCGTCCAGATGTGTTTGCAGCTGCTCAGCCAGTTCCCCCTTTATTAACCCCTTGGTGGGTCTGTTCCGGGAGGAGGGAAGAGGGGGCCGCTGCTGCTTTCTATCACAGCCCAGCTATTTTCCAGACGGCGGCAGATGGACGTGGCGTCCATTCTTAGTGAAGGCAAAACCCGTTGGTGTAACATGATTGACTTTCGGCCGTCCTCTGCTGGAGGTGGCACTGCAGGGGCCAGTACTGCCCCTGAGTCCAAGACCTGCTCTGAGGGAGCCGTCAGCTGCACTTCTGCCCTGAATGTCGAGTGTCCCGTCCCCACTGAGTCTTTTCCTAAGCAAGCTACCTCGTGCATCACAGTGAATCCTGAATTTCACCAAGTGACTCAAAGCAGAATCCTGAATAATAGCACTGAATTTTAAAGGGAGGGGCAGCCTTTCTTGCTTCAAATGACAAAGCATTCTCTCACCCTGTATGTCCTTTGGCCAGTGAGACTGGGAGGGCAGGCCCGGGACTTGGCCGGGCCCTGGGTGGCGGAGCTGGAAGCCCCTGTGCATGCAGGTCCTCGGCCATCTCTGGCTGCCCCCGACCCCCGCGGGATCCCAGTGGGAGAGTGCTGGCTGGGCAGGGGAGACCCCGTGAAGACCATGGCTGAGCCAAGCTGATGCTTGCATTCCGCTCCTCCCGCTGTGCTCTGACAGCTGGGCTCCACTTAGACCGTCTTCCTCGTGGGACCCAGCTGGCGTTTCATAGGGTCCTCTGTGGCCGGTTCCACACGCAGGGATAAGGGAACAGGCAGAGCCGGGGTGAGAGAAGAGTGAAGTTCTGGGGTGCAGATGGCCTTGCCCCAGAGGCCTGGGTTTCCACCGTTGGGGTGACTGAGGGCGACCTGGGACCCCTCTCCCAGCCTTTGCTCCTTCTGCCCTCTGGACGGGTTGGACGACAAGCCTTTAAGACCCCCTCCTCTCTGGTGTACTGGGATGACGCTTGGGGTCACCTCTCCTGGCTCTGTGGACCCTAAATTGAATGGGGTCCTGTGTGTGGGAAGCTGCAGTCTGGCCAGGAGCTTTCAGGAGAGGGGGGAGAAGGGGGGGCAGGATTGGGAAGTTTGGAACATTCTGGAAGGCGCTATCAGTATTTTAGAATTTTTAAAGACTCTATTATCTAGATGTTGTGTTCCATCAAAGCAAATATTGTTCATTTGAAAACATATTAGGCTAAAAAAATGCACCCAGCTCTGCTTAGTTTGACATAGAAATGCATTGATTGAGTGCCTGCTGCATGCGGCTTTGGGTCCCCGAAGAGGGACTGGGTGGGCAGGTCGGGTTTGATGTTTTAAAGAATCTCCTGCACGTAGACTCTGTGGTTTGTAGCTTTGCTCACTTTTGTTTCTGGCTTCACAGCTTGGCTGTTCTGGAACATTCCCTCGTTGTGCCTCAGAGTTACTCTGCCTGGTGTACTTCTAGCACCTCCTGTATTCTCGCAGGGAAAGAGCGCTGGCAAACAGCGCTGGAATCAGAGCAGGCTGTGTTCATGACTGTATTTTGTAAAATTCCATTGGCGTTTTCTCCCCCCTTTTGTAGTCTGGCTCTGGAAAGAGACCTGCTGTGCGTAGTTACCAACTGAGTGGGCTTGGCAGGGAATCCACTGGGTGTGGCCCTTGGTGGGGGGGTTGCCAAGAGCCTCGTAGAGCTGACCCAGGCTGGGGTCGGCCAGGGCGGAACCTCGGGGTGCCCTCTGCCCCTGCACCCAGCCCTGCTGCCTGGGAAGGATGAAGGCTTGCTGATGGGTGCTGGAGCAGTTACGTGGGCACTTCTGTGACTTCACAGACCAGAGCGTGGCCGAGCAGGACTGGGCTAGGTCGGCCTGCTGGCTCGTGAGGCCCTCTGCTCCTACCTGGCCTCCAACCAACACATGTTGTTCTTCTAGATTTTTCTTTTTTTCGGGGGGGCAGTGATGAGCAGATTTCTGGGAGGTATAGCTGGGGGGAGACCTTGAGGTCAGTCTGTTGGAGGTCTGGGAGAAGACTAGAAGAATAAAAGTGATATTAGAATGTAAGGAAAGGTTTTATCAGCATCACCCACCCTTGGTCATTAAGCCTTTTAACTTTCTGTTTACCCTCCCAACATCTCTAGCCCCTCCACTGTTCAAATGGTAATAATAATCCCAACTGTAGTGACAATTGTAATAGTAAGAGAAGCAGAAGAGACCACAGAGAAAGGACGCGGTGGTTCCATTCGAAGGATGCATGAGATGGAGGGTTTGGCATTTTTCTCTCCTGATGTGCTGGGAGTCCTGAGCAGGTCCTAGGAAGTCAGCTCCCTGAGCTCGTTCTTTTGGCCACCGATTATAATCATAGAGCAAGCTGTGGGAACATAGGAGAGAAAAAGTAGTTCGAGTAGAAGTGACCAAGGGCTCTTGGAAGAAAACACAGTAAAATCACATCCCAGGGAGAGAAGTAAACATTGAAGTAATGCACCAGGGGAATTAGGGAGTGCAGGGAGCAGCTGGGCAAGAGCAGGAAGGCCCAAGAAAGGTTGAGAAAATAGAAAGGGCTGAAGTGGATGAAAACGATTTGGGATTTAGAGAAATAAAAACCAGTTGGGGCTGGTGGCTGGATAGGGCAGTGAAGGAGAAAGGAGCATGGCAGGCATATTGGTAAGGATAGGTGAGGTTGTACTGCTCTAACAAGCACTTTCCTCAGCTGAGTTTAAGGCAGAAAGGGTCGGCTTCTTGCTCTCACCACAGGTGTGCAGGCTCACTGAGCTCAGGCAGAGGGGCTTCTGCTTGTCTCTGTCACTCCAGGTCCTGGGCGGGTGGTGTAGCCCCTATTTCAAACATTCTTGGTGCTGGACCAGAGGGAAAAAGCTTGGGAGGGTCTTGTATCTGCAGGGAGAGGCTCTAACTCAGAAGCTACCTGGCTGTCTTCTACTTACAACTCACTAGCCAGGACTGGTCAGTGGCCTCAGCTGACCACAAGGGGGGCAGGAAGTGCCCACCGACAGTGTGTCCTCAGGGGGACACCTTGGACAGGTTTGGTGCCCAGCACCAATGCCCAGGGCGGGATTGGAGATGGGACCTCTGGCTTCTCATTTCAGAGGTATGTCAGTGCAGACTCTGTTTGCTCCCTGGGCTGGGGGCAGGAAATGGTTGGCTGACCACCTGAGAATAGCTAAGATCTCTTTTCTTTGGGGGGTAGCTTTGGCACTGTTTGTAAGGAGGGTCAGTACTTACAAACAAAAATAATCCGCGTTTTTTAAAATACCTGGAGACTCTGTAATACCTGGGTCCATGGCTTTAGGTTTCTCGGTCTCTCCTGTCAGCTGTCCAGATTCCTGTTGGCACTGACGTCAGCAGGAGGGTGAATTTCAACCCCACACCACTGGTAGCACTGTTCCTTGACAGCTCTTCAGTCAGTAGGCACGTCGTCATCTGACGTAACATTCTTTCAAATGACGGAAGCAAATTGTGGCCACATTTTGCCTTGAGTCCCCTTTAGTTCCTGTTCTCCGTTACTCAGGCACCACTGTCCTGCCATAACATCCTGCAATTGGTTGCTAGGCTAGCCAGATGATTTTATTAGCTGCTAATTGCTGTCTGCTCCTGCATTTATTCCCGCAGCCTCTGTGCCAGGAGGATGTAAGAGCAGTTGACCTTGCCAGCCCTTGTCCTCAGAGGCGCAGGGCACCAGCCATGCCTAGCCGAGGTGGTGGCCGAGGAAATGTGACATTGACTTAATGCAGCAATGTTGAGCCGTGCCCATTGGATTGCTTCCCTCGTTCTCTATCCTGAAATGGAGTTCACCTGGTCAGTGAGAGGATGGGGGGCCCGGGGAGGAAGAGGCCGAAGGGATCCCACTGCCCCCTGAATTTGGGGCTGAGTTTTCCATCCGACCTGCCCTGGCACGCCATGAGACTCACACAAGTTGTACTTGCCTTTTCTTTGCCCCCAATTCCTCGAGGGGAAAATGGAGTGCTCCAGGTCTCCAGGGGAGTCAGGGGAAATAAGGACATCATAAAGCTGAAAAGCTGTTTGCATTCCTGGGTAGAAAGGTGCCTTGTAAGATATTAACTGTTACTGGCTCAGCTCAGCAGAGCCAAGGAGAGTCCGAGTTCTCGCCCCGTCTTGCTTTTGAGAAAGAAAAGAAATGAACAGAAGAGCCTGAGAGCCACGTTTCCCTTTGCAGGGAGAGGGGGGTCTCTGCGCCCTGCCGTGGCTCCCTCACCGCTGAGGGAGTTGGGGGTGGGGTGGGGTGCACTCACACGGGGAGCCCCTTCTGGGAGTTTGGGAGGAAAAACCATAGGAAAAGCAGCTGAGGTTAAAACACTGACCTATAAAATTGTCTTAAAAAGGAAAACTCAACTAATTTGGAAATGTTGGCATAGCCTAATTTCAGATCATGAAGAAAGTTGCTTCTTGTTTAAAGGCGGTTGCAAACACTAAATAGGGGTGAAAGTCACAGGCCTGGCCCCCCGCCCCCTCCTCGGCACTGACCCCACTGGGGGCCACTGTCTGTGGTGCCATCCCCAGCTCCAGGCTGTGCTTCCTGCGGCCCTGCCCGACCCTGCCCGACCCTGCGGCCCTGCCTGACCATTCCTGACCCTGCAGCCCTGCCCGACCCTGCCCGACCCTGCGGCCCTGCCTGACCATTCCTGACCCTGCAGCCCTGCCCGACCCTGCAGCCCTGCCCAATTGCCCGATCTGCAGCCCTGCCTGACCCTGCCCAACCCTTCCCGACACTTCCTGACCCTGCAGCCCTTCCTGGCCCTTTGGCCCGGCCAGGCCCCAGGCCCCAGGCCTCTGGCGCTCTGTTGTCTCTGCAGGCCGAGAGCTGGCCCAGCCAGGCCAAGGCTCCGTGTCTCTGCCCGCCCTGCTGCTGCTGAGGCGGTCTTTCCCCTGTCGGAAGCAATGGCATCTGGGACCGTGTGGTTGTGACAGCCTTGTGTCTGATGCCTCGTTTATCCAGAGTATGGACAGATGAGTGAAACAATAGGGATAAAAAATAAAGGGTAAAATCAACTGGGCAGGTGGAAATACTAGTGGTCAGTGAGAGGGAAGGGTATGGGATGTATGAGTTTTTTCTTTTTATTTATTTTTTTTGGAATGATGCAAATGTTCTAAAAATGATCATGGTGATGAATATACAACCATGTGATGATATTGTGAGTCATAGATTGTACACTACGTATATGTGTGAAGATTTGTCAATATAAATATTAAAAAAAAAAAAAACAGCAACAGCGTCGGCTCCTTTGAAATGTAACTTAAAAAGCCAAGTCTTTCCTGTTACCCAGCATCATAAAATTGAAATGAAAACGAGCTTGTAAAGCTACAGACACCTCCATTTAACCAGGGATTGAATCACTGCAGAGGTCTCCTCAGCGTTTGCCAGCTGTGCCCAGCTGCATTGCCCTGCACCTGTCCCCAGAGCACCCCGACTCCCTGGGACACCTTGGAGCTCCTGGCTAGGTGGGCTGTGGTCACAGACAGACAGACAGATGGGGCTCACCTCCTTTGGTATCAGCGTGACTCTTCCACTCCGGCTCTGTTCTGACATGGCTACTGATTCCTTTTTCCAAAGAGTCCAGCAGTCCTGCTGAGCCCCTGCTCGAAGGAATTCACAGTCCCCATGCTTCCGGACGCCTGCCCCGCTGCCCCGCTGCCGGCACCCCCACTTCCTGCCGCACGTGCCCTGAGTGGACCTGCCTGCTGCAGGTCTTCAGGTGTACACCAGGCGCCCTGCCCTGCCGCCAGGACCCTGGGGTGCTCTAGGACAGGGCTGTGATGCCCTCTGGCTCCGCAGCCCTTGCAGGCCACACTTCCCACCCTGACCCCCAGCTCCTCTCCTTCTGGTCCCGTTGCCCCATTTCTGTCTTGCTGTCTCCAACCTGGCACCTCCTCTCAAGGCCACATGGTAGGATGGTTGACTGACTTGGGCATGGCTTTCTGGCCATGACGCTGCCTTATGATCCTGTTCCTGGTGCCACCCACTATGGTCTGTGGGCCACTTCCTTCTGGCCCCCCGGCTGTACCAGGCTCCTGGACACTGTGCCCTGCTGGGCCTCGGGCTCGGCCTTTCCTCTGAGGGAGGACTCTGCCCTTACTCAGGCCTCAGCTCTTTTGCCAATTAAGTCCTTTATAGCCCAGTGTAGGGGCCACCTCTTCCATGCTGTCCTCCCAGGTTGTAAGCCTTCTGAGGTTGGGACTTGCAACTGCAGGAGGGAAAGACCAGTTCCTATTTCAAGGCCAGGCTCATTTTCAGTACAGCCTCAGCTATCCTCATGGCGAGTGGTATCACAGGAGCTGCTCTTAGGAGGAGTGGTTTGCCTGGAGTTGCATACCCACGTGATAACCTGTGACTGCGGTGGCAAGAGGAGGTTTTGATTCCTGATTTGAGGCCATGGTTTCTGATGCCTCAAATAACACAAGTGCAAATGCGGGCTCAGGTGTAATTAGAGAATCCCTCTCTCAGTGGGTTCTCTGAACAGGACACCGAGGAGTGACTCGGTTTTCTTGTTGTCAGCCAGGACAATGAACCAGATGCAAACAACAGCTATCTGTGCATTACTGATGGAGTGGAAATCTACGTTTGGTGTAAATGTCTTCATTTCTTTCATCAGTCATAAATACGATTCGAATTTCATTTCTTTATAGGAGTTTTCACAGAAATCCTTTTACACCTCTGACAAAGACATCCTCCTTTCCCTCCTCTGTCTGCGTGTGGAATGTACAGTCCCTGTTCTATAAATAAAAGCATCGCCATCACCTTCCGGGTTGTTTGGGGGTAAATAAACACGTTCCTTGCAGGCTGCTGGTCAGAAACCCAGGCCCGGTGGGCCTCCCTCCCCGGAAGTCCTCAGCAGATGTTGATGTTAATCATCGTGTAAAACTGATTCTGGTCTGCAGTCTTGCTGGAGAACGGTCGGGCTGGTCTTATTTTCTAACTGCAGTCGTAACCCACGCTCCATGTCGGGACTTTGTTCTCCACATCGCCCCTTGTGTCATACTTTGTCTGTTGTCCATGCAGCAGCCCGTGTCGTCTTCCCCTCGGTGGCTGTGGAGGGCTTGTGTCCTGATCTAATCCCAGCACTTATTTCCTCTCATCTCTCCCGGACGCGAGGGTGCTCGTTAATTGATGGCAGTTCCTGGGGTGAGGTGTCGCCCCCGCGGCCTGCGTCCCTGAAAGCAGAGCGGGGCCCAGATGCGCCTTCGCCGCTCAGGAGGGGCGTGTGCGGGATCTGACGGCCAGAGCTGCGCTGCATAATCCACGCCAGCTGGGGCTCCGCGCCCCGTGATGAGCTCTCAGGGCCCGCGACCTCTGCAGATGAACTATGGATTGCTCTTTCCCTTTGTGCTGATTCAAACTGACACACGCACACTCGATAGCTCCTGCCAGCCGGGGGCTCAGGGAAAGGAGAGTGGATTTGTGCGGGTTTCCCACCGACTCTGGAGAACCTGCAGGCCCACAAGATTAGTGTGAGAAGCGTGGCAGACCAGCTGGACGGAGAGCTTGGGCGTTAGTTGGGCAGCACAGTCGGGGTCATTTGGGGCGTGGTGGCCGGAGAGCCGAGCTGAGGGAGTCCACCTGGCTGCCGCCTTGGCTTGTCCTTCCAGTCGACGTCGGGACGCCAGGGGTCACCTGGCATCTCCAGGTGACCCGAGACTGTTAGCTCAGTCGTCTTTGCACCCATTCTGCTCCCACACGTTCTGCTTTTGTTCTTGCTGCTGGCGGGGGTAGGTTTGTGGAGCTGGCCCCTTTTCTTTCCAAAGGGGTGGTTAGCAAATAAATACAGGCTTTATTTGAACTAGTTTTATGTGTAATATGTCCCTTATATGAGATTTTGAGGCAAAAACCATCTTAGGGATATGAGTATCTTCATAATTCAGCAGACTATAGGAAAATGGGCTCTACCTTGGAAGTTGAACATGTTTATGCTTAAAGCTGATGTCAGAAGCCCTGTCTTCCAAAACTTCCTGTTGAACGCGAACTGCTAATTCAGAAACCAGTCAGAATACCCCTTTCCCCTTAGGGGACTAGGGCTAGGGAAAGAACTTTTAGCCAAACACAGAAGCATTCTTGCCTCTGGACTTCCCCCTTTTCTCTTTTTTCTCCCTTAGAAAACGACTAATATTTGTAAAGAAAAGGGACAAAAAGGAAGCCATGGCACAGGTAAATAGAACTACTTCATCGCTTATTATTCCAGGTGACCTCCTGGTAAATTTAAAGACAAATTAAGACAAACTTAATTACACTAACATATTCCTTTGTGGGTGCGTCTGATTGGCACAGCCCCCCCGTCGAGCCCCTTCCCCTCTGCTGTCCCGAGGAAGGGCTGTCATTAGTGGTGAACTCGCATATGCCGTGGGCAGGTCTTCCTGCCCATCTGCTGTAGGGGATGTGGGTGACACTGGCCGGCAGTGGCCTGCGAGAGTCCTTTGTCACTCGGGAATGTTTGGGATGAATTGGGATCTTTGGTTTGCCTTTTTTCTTCCATTTGAAGAAAAGCGAGCAATTCTGGCCAAATGATCCAAATGATCCTAAAGCCTCTAAGTTCCCTTCTGTTGGCATCTGTTAGTTCGTGTACTTGTCAGATATGTACTGAACGTCTGCGATGTGCTACGTGCCACGTGCTGGGGAGCAGAGGCAGGCCTGGGCTTTGGCCTTGGAGCCCCTCATCTGGAAGCCCACGTGGGTCAGGGGGTCATGCTGAAGACCCTGACCTTAGCCCTCTGTTGCCGTTTCGAGGGAGGTGTCACTGGGCCTGGGCAGCAGAAGTGGGATCAGGACAGGGCTTCTGGGGAGGGCGTCCTCCAGAGAGCTGCTGGTCTTCCGTCAGGTCTCAGCTGGAGGTAGGGAGTCAGTCCAGAGCAGGAGTAGCATGTGCAAAGGCCCTGTGGTGGGACGGCCACAATGGAGGAAGCAGGAGAAGGCTGTGTGGCTGGGGCAGGGAGAGAAAGAAGGAGGAGGTGGCTGAGGAGGTATGGGCAGGGGCCAGACCACACCCAGCTTTCCTGGGCCAAGCTAGGGGCTTTGGTTTTAGCCTAAGAGCAGCGAGCGGTCATTGCAGGGTTTCCGGTATAGTACCTTTCATCGGTTTCAGTCACCATAGAGAGCACCGACTTCTTCCGTAGGCAGGCAGCCCCCTACCCCCTCCTGCTCCCTGGCTTGGCAACTGGGTCATGCCAGGCTTGGGGCCAGAGACCTTTATCCACAGGGTTGGTGCCGAGACTAAACTAGCTAACGCCACATTCACCATGAATTCTTTTTTGCGAAATAGAACCAAACACGAGGTGCCAAGAAGTGCTATCTTTTTCCCTTTGCTTTGCCTGTTAGGGAATAAATTTGGTCCTGTGGCTGTTAATTGTTTAGCTGAGTTGTTTTCTCTACTTAGAGCACACGCCATATGTGATAGTCTTACAACAAATTTAATTCACTTGGCCTCAATAATCCTAGGGCCAACTGCCAAAAAATCAGAATCCAATAAACTCTGCCTGTGTGTGGTGTATTGAAACACAGAGTTCTGTTTGAGGTGAGTAGTCTGCTTTGGTGGTTTTCTTCTTCTACTGACAAAATGTAAATGGTCGTGGCCTCTCGTTTGAAGAGTCTAAGACTTGCTGACAGCATCGGGCAGCCTCTCTGTCCAGGGCAGCGTGGAGCCTGTGCCTCTTTATTTGATTGTCACAACAACCCAGAAGCAGTCACTGCCGCCTGCCCTGTCCGCTGCAGAAAGCGAGCTTCCTGGGGCTAGGTTGGTTGTCCAAGGCCACCGGGAAGTTGGAGGGCCAGACTTCAATCCGAATCTGACTACAAAGTCCATCCTTTTTCCCCTCTGCCTCCTATTGTCTTTTCACTGACCTCAACTGAGAAGCCAGCCAGTATTGTCAAACTATGCAAAATTGAAATGATCCCATTCTTTACTCACAGCATGAGATATATTTTTTTTAAAAAAAGCATTATAGCTCTGGTGTTCCTAGGCAGAAAATTTATTACATTTTGCCTGAATTTATCCATAAACATGGATCAAAAGTATGCTTGGCACCATTCTTGTCTTTGGGTCATTGTAGCTGATTTTATGCCAAGAGAAAGCATTTTAAGGCAGGGAGGTGGGGGGTGAGGGGTGGTCAGCTGTCCTTTTGTCCCCTGACTTCACGGGATAACTATGTGTTCTGCTTCTCTCAGGAAGCTGGGCCATTGTGAAAGTAGGTCGAATTATTGTTTTTTAAATTTTTTGTCTATAGTCATTGCAGAGGCAGAATCCTTTCATCAAAAAAATGAATCTTGAATGTTTATATATTTTTGAGGTGAGCAACAAAGGCAAAGAATAAATGAAAGGTTTTATTTGAAGACATCTGAACAACTGAAGAACACGTCCTAAACCTCAAAATACTTTAAGCAAAATTGAAAGGCAAATGATAAAATTGTGGGAAATATTTGCAACATATGCCAAAGAATTCTCATTTATACATCGAGTTTCTATTAAACAATAAGAAAAATTAATTCCCCAGGAGAAGGAAAGAGCAGAGAATTCCTAAAAGAACAAAGAGAAGGTAAATTCCTAAAAGAACAAAGAGAAGGTAAATAAAATGTAAATAGATCCAGCTTCATTAATTAAAGAAGAACAGTTTATATTCTGAGATGATTTTTTTTTAACCAGTTAAGTTCAGTATTAAAAACAAAGACCCCATGTTGACAAAGATACACTGAAATGAGTCTCCCCTTAACGTTAGTGGAGGGACTGTAAATTAGAGCTGCCCTTTTGGAGAAGAAGCTTGCAGAAAATAATAAAAGCCATTAAAATGTGTGTTGTCTTTGAACTCCCTACTTACCCTTAACCCGAGATTAATTTTCAACCTGTTATTGTAGAAGACACATGTGAGTGCCTAGAAAGCTTTATTAATTTCTGGCCGGCAGCCCACCTGAATTCTCACCTGCCCCACCAAATGCTTCTTCAACTGGAATATTCCTAGCACAGAGTTGACCTGTAGTACATGTTTTTGCCCTGAGAAATTTTTTTTTTTTTAATTCTGAACATAATTCTAATTATTTTAAATAATGATTTTGCAGCTTCTCAAAGCCTTAGGATAGGTATACCTTTGTTGTATTACCTGAAGGGGGGTGTGTATTGTATAATTTTAATGCTATCAAGTTCTCTAGAGATGCTAATAAAATGAAGAAATGTCTTTGATTCCTTTCAAACTTTGAATAACTTAAAAAGTCTTAAGTTGCACCAGCTCTCCAGAGATTGGGCAGCTTGTATTTTATGAATTTGCAATAAAGAAGGGAAACATTTGCTTTCATTTTTGGCTCATTGAAATGTACTTGCCAGGGAATTGTGACCTTTATGCAAGGATTCATTATAATGTAGGAAAAAACACTCTTAAAACACAGAAGATATATGTATGAATAGATGAGGGTCAGCAGTTAAAACAATACTTTTTAAAAAACTGGATTAAAATACTGTGAGAATTAGATTTTTTTCTGTCCAAAGTGGGGAAAGTTGCCTTTTTCTACAGGTTTGAAGAAGCTAGATTTTAAGAGGAAGGCAGGATAGTGGTTGAAATAATTAAGCCCCAGATCAGCAATGTGTTTTTTAAAAAATAAAGAACGTTTGCTTTTTTCTTTTTGAGTCATGACATTTATTTTTGAGTTGTAACCTCTAGTCTGTGATGTGCCTAAAGGTTTGAACAGAAACATAATTTACCTTCAAGAGGTTTTTTGTTTGTTTTAACACTCAAATTAGACTTCTCTAAGTTAACGCAGTTGATAGTTTTAGGATGTGAATGCACTAATTTTTGAATTTAAATATAAAGACGATGATTTGGACACAAAAGGACAAATATTGTATGATCTCACATATGTGAGATAACTAGAATGAGCAAATTTATAGAGACAAAAAGTAGATTAGAGATTACAGGGGGCTGGGAGCTGGAGGGAATGGGGAATTAATCCTTCATGTTTAGGGCAACAGATGTTTTGGTAGTGGGTGGTGGTGATGGTAATGCAATATTATGAATGTAGTTCTGCCGTTTTTTACACTAAAAATTGCTTAACAACAAAATGAAAGAGAAAAAAACAAAAAAATTAAGAAATGCTTAAAATGTGAAATTGTGTTATGTACCACAAAAAAAAAAATTGAAAAAACAAAATAGCCCTTGGGAACCCAAGTGCCCTATGTCCTGGGAAAGGTGTGAGGATGAGTCAAGTGTGAACTCACATTTCATGAATGCCCACACGTCACACGTGACTTCTCCAATTTTGAGAAAATCAGCATTCACAATATTCAAGTCTGTATTTACCCACCCATAGATATTTTGGAGGGTGGTGTATATCCCATTTTTCCTTTTTTTTTTTTACCATCGCTGCAGCTGTGATCGGTAGGTAGCGCCTTACATCCACAGCAGCTGTGGCTGTTGACCGCCCTGGCTGGGGGGCAGAGCTCCCAGGACCTGGGGTGCTGTAATCCCTTTCTCATCACTGCAGCCAGTGGCTGAAACACTCCAGCCAGTTTCCATGGGCGGGTCTTGGGAGCCGTCTGCCCCCGCCCTGCGGAACGGATCCATGCTGCTGTGACACACCTGGTCCTTTCCGGAAACCTGTAGTCGCCGTTCATCCATTTAATTGGCCTCCTGCCGTTCTCTTCTTCCCCTAACCCTTCTGTTCCTGTAGACCGGTTTTACATGAATGCAGAATTTTTCAGGTGCAATTATTTCCCACACCCTAAGCCCCAAGTAAAGGATTTACTTGAAAAGGCTCTAATTATTTGACCTTTCTTTTCATGAATAAGTTTCGTTATTAAGTTTATATTCAGACGATGTGCTTATAAAAGCTTAAATGAGGAAACTTTTATGTTTGATAATGATTGTCAATCACTGTTGTTAATGAGCTCTTGATAGTAATAATTAAGTTGTACCGACCCTTTGTTATGTGGCATGGATGAGCACGTTGAATCCTCACAAAAACCCCACGAGGGTGAATGCGGCCCACAGAACAGCGGCTCCCTAAAGATGTCCGCATCATGATCTCTAGAACCTTCCATCCTGCGTGGCCAGGGGCCTTTGCAGAGGTGACTCAGTTAAGGGCTGTGAGCTGGGCTGTCTGGGGAAGCTGTGTCATTGCGGGGTCATCATGAGAGGGAGGAAGCGAGAGTCCATGATGGAAATAGGAGGTAGAGTCAGGGCAGAGTGGCGTGGCCAGACGCCAAGGAATCCAGCCCCACTCTAGAGGCTGGAGAAGGTTAGGAGTGGGTTCTCCCGCGGAACCTCTGAAGGAATGCAGCTCTGCCAACAGCATCCTTTTGGCCCAGAAAATAATACATTCGTGTTGTTTTATACCACACTAAGTCCATGGTACTTTGTTTCAGCAGCCATAGGAAACAAAAACAGTAAGAACAAGTATTATTCCCCCTTTACAAAGGCAAAAACCCAGGCTCAGAGAAGTTAAGTAACCTGCCCTAGGTCACACAGCTAGCTAAATGCTAGACCTGGGATTCAAACCTGGTATTGTTTGACTCTGGAATCTAGAGCTCAGGCTCTTAACTCCTGTTCCGGACGAGAGAAAAAGCTTGTTACTGGTGCAGTCCTCCCCACCCCACACCACATTCCTTCACTGCATCTGTGTCTTGGGTTGCTCTAGCTGTGAAGTGGATGAGTCTGGGAGGTGGCCCGCTGCATTTGAGGACCCTCGGTGCTGCTGCTGGAGCATGTGAGTGCGGTCCCATTGGCTCGTGCGTCCATTTCCTAGTGCTCAGGGGTGCAATCCTCTCTGCATCGTAAAGAGGGCCCTGCTCTGCTGTTTTCCATGCATGGTCTGAGACAGCTGGACTCAGCTTCTGAACCTTGGTGGCTGCTGGGTCCCCGCGGGATGTCTTGGGATGGGTCCTGCTGTCTCTTCGCCATGCTTGAGCTGGGATCCAGCCTTCCTGGGCCCTGCAGCAGCACTGCCCTTGCTTCTCCGGAGACCTGCTTCTCCATCTAGGAATTGTAGATCCTGGCTGCACATGTCCGGATGATGACTTACTGCCGGCTCAGTCCTGGACGGGCTGCTGCTCTGCGGCTCTGGTTTTCCAGCTCAGAATCCTTCCAGTTCTTACTTCTCACAGCAGCTGGGGGGTGGGTTGGCCATCTTTTCAAAACCCACATCAAGGTGTGCCCCCCCCCCTCGGACCTCCCCCTCTGCGTCCTCGTCCCTCTTTTGTCCTCATGGCTCAGGCCGGCTCACGTGCCCCTGGAGGTGGCTTCCTGGACAGCCACCCTCCTCCCCGCCGCAGCCCTTCTCCTCCCTTCCCAGCCTCACTTTCCCCCCAGAACTATGCCCCCTGATGCATCCTGTTTTCCTATTTCTCTCTTCTTTCTGGATCGACTGTAAGACCTGGGAGGGCAGGGCGCTGGGTCCCCAGCACCCAGATAGAGTCTGCCCTGGTGAACGTACCCGCTCCGTATTTGTTAGGTGGGAGGTGAATGAATGAGCGTATGGAGGATCTTGGGTTTGCTTTGCTTCCTTCCAGTAATGGTACACAATTCCGGATGCTAACCCCCTGGCTTTTATTGGCACCACATTTTTTTGGTGCCCACCTCACCTCTGGCTGAGGGGTGGGGAGGCAGGTGGGTCGCGGGGTAAGTCCTGGAACCGTGGGTATCTGTTTGACCTTGGCTCCTCTTGCCTGCCTGGGTAGGTGGATGACCTTGGAAAGTTACTGAATTTCTTTGTTCCTCAATTTCCTCATCTATTTCAGCAAAATGAGTATGTTAATGGTCCCTACCTCCCAGAATCCATTGGAGGATTAAGTGAAGTAAGCATGCAGAACGGGGTCTGGACAATGCTCAGTGACGTGGAAGCCCCTGCTGCTCCCATCATCATCATCGTCATTTGGGGCCATATTCTTAGGACTCGGTCCCACCCCATCCCCTTCAGGGGCTCCTGCCTTGTCTCTGCTCTGGCTTCTCTGACCATTGTGGCCTCCTGACCCTCCTGTCCTCCATGGTCACTGGCTACGTGGCCCTGGTGGCCTCCTGACCCTCCTGTCTTCCCTGGTCACTGGCTAGGTGGCCCTGTGACCTCCTGACCCTCGTGTCTTCCTGGGTCACTGGCTAGGTGGCCCTGTGACCTCCTGACCACCGTGTCCTTTGAGGCATCTCAGATTCTGGATGTCACTGACCCCTCTGGTCTCTGACGGGGGACGGTCATTCCTTGTGTCCGCCTTGTGTTGGAAGTTGGCATATCTGCTCTTCCATGGGTTTATACCCCAAGGATGTGGAGGTGGAAAAGCTGCAGCTGTACTTTCAAGAAGTTCCTTGTCCGGTGGGAGGTGGCCCGGGAAGGACTGTTGAAGTCCAGGTTAGGCAGGAGGGCGGGGGGATGTGACCCCAGAGGAGCTTTGGCTCAGCTCCCTGTCCTCAGAGGACAACAGGCCTCTTTTTTGTGCACATTTCCTCTTGCCTCTTCACCACTCTCCCCTTTTTTTGCAGCCCGTGACCAGAAAACAAGATGCAGAATTTAAAATACACATCTTTAGCTAGCTGTGTACTTGCTGCTTTCAACATAAAATCCTGTTAGGCCTTTAGAATACTTTACCCTTTCCTTGTTGTGAATAGGTTACAAATACAGAAAGCTGTCCAAATGATTAAACTTTTTTTTTTTTTTGGCTGCAGAAAATTTTGTTTAGTTAAAGGAGCTCAGGTTAGCATGCTGCTGTTCCTCTCCCCCAGCTTTGAGGTCGGGCCTGCCCTCTGCTCTCCACCTCTGCCCTCCTGCCGGCAGGAGCCTCGGTGGTGGAATAAGCCGCCTGAAGCCGGATGATGTGGGAGGAGCTCACTCACGCCTTCTCTTTTATAGTCTCTGGAGGGGTGACAGAGGCCTTGTCCGCGAACTGTCCCTTAGCCTCATGGTCTGGCACTCCCCTTTCACCTGCCGGCCTGCACCTGCCCGGGCTGGTGGATGGACACTGGACCGTGTACCTGGACTCACCCTGCAAAGACACATAAGCAGGAACTGAAGACGCCGCTGGGAGGGCGTGGGCCTGGCTCTCTCTGCTCCCGGGGCCGGTTCACACACGGTGCGTGGAAAGCAGTGTAGGCTCCGTGGGCCTTTTGGACCCAATAGCTGATGTTTGTAGGGTGCTCATCCATCCGCCCCGAACACTTGTTACATGCTGAGATTCGGGGGTGTGCACACGCGCTGCTTTTTTTCACAGACACTGCTCCATCATCGTCAGGATGAAATTGCTGTAAAATAAATTTAGAGTGAAATGCTGGTGAGTGGTGAGGGTGGGGGTGGGGGGTATGGTATGTATTAATTTTTTTCTTTTTTTATTTCTTTTTCTGAATAGATAGATGCAAATGTTCCAAGAAATGATCATGATGATGAATATGCACCTATGTGATGATATTGTGAATTGCTGATTATATATGTAGAATGGAATGATAAAAAGTTACGAATGTTTGCGTTTGTTTGGTGTTT
>PVIY010008880.1:30224-75059 GCA_004026745.1 Myrmecophaga tridactyla | reverse complement strand
GAAACTTAAAGCCAACAAGGCAACCCAGACCCCGCGCTCTGCTGTTTTGGGGACTGAGGTCATATTTTCTCACATCAATTCTGGGCTCCCAGGGGCCATGGTCAAGTGCTCGTCACCCCGAAGCCCCAAAACAAAAACCACTGTGGATGCAATGACTGATAACCAAGGGTAGGTGGCTGACATCAAAATAAAGATCCGGCACCCCTGAAATAACATGAGTCGCTGGGCACACACCATTTCCACCTGTGTGACGATTCAGCCAGGTGCTGATTCAGGAAAACCGTCTCTGCGTATGGGTGGGGGTCTCCTCCTGGCTCCAGGGGCGCCCAGCAGCGCCGAGGTGAGAAGGCGATGTGTGCATCCAGGCCCCCGAGGAAGGGGTGCCTCCCTCCCGGCCCTTCACCTGCCCTAGCTCCGCCCCAGAGCACCCGGGGCCACCCTTACCTTTATCTGCTTGATCTCATACTGAATCCTTTTGATGGGATTGCCGTAGATGTCGTTCCCAGAATCCACCTCCTTCTCACTGACCGCCTTGGCCCTGATCACTGCAAGACATAGGGACACCAGGGTGAGGGGCGTGCCCCCCCCATGGCCCCCGGCTCCGAGGGGTGGGCCGAGGTCTCCGGGCTGGAGAGGTACGGGGATCGGATGGGCCAGCAGCAGCAAGGTGCAGAGCAAGCCCCCCACTCATCTCTGGGCTGTAAAGTGAGGGGCAAGGTGACCCCGGCCGCCGCATGGCACCTGCATGGCACCTGCATGGCTCCATGAACAGCGAACAGTGCAGGCGGGGGAGCCACAAGGCCGAGCGCCGCGGCCCCTTCCAGCACCGCGATGCCTCAGCAAAAGCCCCTCCTTAGAGACGGGGCCAGAAGCAAAGGCCCGTTACCTGGAACGTCACGTTTCTGTAAAAGCGGGCGCCACCGTTGAGGGGCTGGCAAATCATCTGCTGCAGCCACGCTTGCCTACTTTTGGGATTCTTTTCATCCCCTCACCCAAAGGGGGGATTAGCAGCTGGGAGAAGCAGATGACGAATGCACCGGCCACACTACCGACCATTCAATTCAGGGTGGACACCCCCGCCCCGCCCCAGCCTACTGGCAAACAGGCTCTTCCAGGCTGAGGGCAGAGAAAGTAGTTGCCTACCTTTAAGGTTTGGGGTCTTCCATTTAAAAAAAGGTCTCTCCTGCTGCCCTGCTAATTTATCCCAAAAGTTTCCCCAGAAAATGTCCTAGGGATGATCCTATCATGGGAAGGTCACAATGTTCTTTGGAGTTCTTGTTTTGTTTTGTTTCATTTTTAATGTCATTGAGTTTCTAACCCAAAGTGCACAGATTGAGGTTAGGAAGCATCCACGGGCACAGCCCGCCGCAGCCCGCCGACCTTCAGGGCAGATGCCGAGGAAGGAGGTCAAACATAAAAACAGACAATTTGTCTGGACCATGACAAAACAAAGGAGAGGGCAAAGAGGTCCCCCTGGGAAGGTTCCAGAATGTTTGCTGGGGCCGGTGGCTGCTGACATGGTGCAGCACAGGGCTCTCTATGGCAATCAAAAGCCAGGACTCGGCTCTGCTCCCCATGCCCCAACACCGCGCAGTCAGCAGTTCATGTCGCTCGGGCAAAGGCTTCCCTCTTTCATCTCAGGGCTTATCGGCCTAGTAGCACAGCCTGCTTTAATGGCTTTAAAAGCTTCACCGTTCCTAATTCAGCTGTGCAGGGTCACTCTGGGACAGTGTAATGCTAGTGAGGATGCCAGCAAAGAAGAGAAAGAAGGAGCAGAGAGTGCCAAGCTGCAAGGAGCTCCAAGTCGCTCCTGGGCGATCAGCTCCAATCTCCTGGAACCCCCTGACCAGTGAGTGGGTCTTCCATCCATGCCCATCCCCCGTGACCCCAGACTGGTCCACTGATCCCCCCAGGCCAGGTCCCCATTCTTATCTGCTCTTCTGTTGGGGATGAGGGGGTTGAATTGTGACTTCACAAGACCACAGGCTAAGGCAAAAGGGCAAAACCAAGGGCAAAACCACTGCTAATAAACTTGGGTGGGAAATCCTGGATCCGGTCTCCCTGTTTCCAGAGCCTCCCTCCTCCAATCCCCCCACTTCCCCCTCTACCAGCATGTGCCACCTTGGCCAATCGTCGTCAAGAGCTGAAGGCTTTGGCCTGAAATATATGACCCTCTGCAATCTGGTGTCAACAGCTGCCTTTTTGGTTCCCTCAGCTGGCACTGCTTAACAAGTCCACTCCTGCTCATGACCAGGTGCTCATGTTGAAAATGGGATGGACAACAGAACTGGACCATAATACTACTCTGCCCTGAACATGGGAAGTGAGTCCACACCTCTGAACGGAAAAATGCCTCCTGTTCTGAATGCCACTTCCCTTCCTTGCCTGGAGAACTTCTATGTATCCTTCAAGACCCAGCTAAAATAACCCTCCCCTACTTTCCTCCGATAAATTCTGTCCTCCTCCAGCACTTGGCATATTGCACAGCTCTCATCCGTTCTGCTGTAAACACCTGTACACCTGTCTGCTCAGGGTTCTGGGAGTGGGCAGCAGCTACACTCTATCCTCAGAACAGTCGATGTTCATTAAATGCCCACCCAGGGGAGCTAAACAGAACCTGAGAAGCCTGCGACGGCAGCACGGGTGAGTTTTGTCTTTGGACCCTCTGCCTCATCTCTTCCTTTTTGCAATGCTGCATGAAACATATTTATGCAAATCAGTTAATGAGCCAGATTAGCTTTGCACTAAGCTTCTCGTCTTGTAGCACAGTCATCAGCTTAAAATGTTAAAACAGCAAAACCCAAGGAGACATGGGTTGCAGAAGAAGCAATGCTGTCAGACTTTACCAGACTTTATAGTCCACCCGGTCCTGCAGACTGGGCATCCCCAACTTTTGAGTGCCGCCCTCCTTTGCAGGATGCTTAATATATAGAGGCACTTGACAAACACCCAACTGGAATCAAATAAGCAAACACTGCCCCAGGCAGGCAAAAGGATATGTTCCACTCCATGCATTAAGATTTCTGCAGCTGGCTCTTTCGAAAGCCCCTAAGGCTCCCGAGGGGTCTATGAGCCCTTATTTGGAAAAGGCAGTGTGCAGGGGTTCAGTTCGGCTGTGGCCACTTATCAGCTGTGTGACCTTGGGGAATGTCCTTGACTTCCCAGATGCTCATGTCAGAAATGGGACAAAAAGCAGAACCTGCACCTCCAAGGGCTGCAGGACGGCTCAGGAGAGGCAGGGTATGTGACACACAGCCCCTGGTATGGAAGGAATGTCGAGTTCAGGAAAACAGCCCTGTAGAGAATCACGGCGCCGATTCTCCAGCTGCCTGGGTGCACAGAGCACCCAGCCCAGTCAGCCCACCAGCTGGGATCCCAGCTTCCAGATTCCTCAGGTGTTTGCTTTGGGGCCGCAGATAACTATTTTCCTTTTTTAAAATGGTCAGAAAACAAGAGACTCTAGTTTAGACTTATGGGGGTAGGCCCTGAGGCTGCCACATGCCTGCCAGGAAGTGAGGGGAGAGGCGGAGACTGAGTGCAAGCTCCATTTCCAAATGGGCTGGCTCCTTCTGTCCACACAAAACAAGAATTTGGATTCTTCAGAGTCTGACTTCTAGCTGGGAACCGCCTTGGCCACTTTGCAGAATGAGAGTTTATGCGAAGGAAGGAAAGTGAGGATTGAGAGGTAAAGAAGGGGCAGGAAGGTTGACACAGAACCTTCTTCAAAGCACCGAGGCCACCAGATGCGAAGCAGCGTCGCTACGGGTCAGAGCTCTCGGGGGCACACTTGTCCTCAGAGACGAGGGAGCTGTGCCATCGACCTGCTCAGGGCTGGGGGGCCACCTGCGGTTGGCTCTCGGGGCTGTGGAAGGCGCGTGTCTTAGAAAGGAAGTCATCCCAGCTAGTGAAGCGAAGGGGAAACGGGCGTATGGGCTCCCTGGAGAGGGAGGGCGGGGACATGCCGGGATGGACCCTAGCCAGTGCTGGCCGTGGACATGCTGACCTTCAGTCTTATGCCCCGGGCATGAGGCCAGAGTGGGAGGGGCGGCTTCCACGCCCGACTCAGATTGGAGGTGAGGCTGCGTTTCCAGGGTGGACCCTGAAAACCCAATGGGTGGGGTGCAGAAAGGGGCTCAGGGTGGGAGGTCGCTGTGCTAGACCGTGCACACAAAAAACTTCAGTAACAGAACGTGCCTTCAAGGGTGTCTGCTCTGAGAGAGAAGACAGCTGAAGGACAGGCAAACAAGAAACCCGAGGGGCAGATCGTTTCCAAGTGCCAATGGCGGGAAGAAGACACGTCTCCTGCCCCCCATGGCGATGATCATTCAAACCAGCTCCACAATGGACCCTTGGGAGCGTAGAGGAAAGGGGCCCCCTGCAAATGAGGGGGCCCCCGAGTCCCAGGCCCCCCAAAATAACAGGCCCGGGAAAACTCAGAGACAAAAAGAATCCAGAAAAAATCTTAAACATTTCAAAAATCAAGGTACCGACAAGTTTACTGAATGCCCACGATGTGCCAGGGCTGGTGCTGGGTGCTGGGACGGGCTGGTCCGAGGTCGAGCTCTCGCCCCGGGAGTGGACTGCCCCACCTCGAGCCACCCTTCACCCCAGGTACCAGCCACAGCTGCAAGGAGGGAAAGCCTTAGAGAGATTCTTGGGCTAACAGCTTTGCTCCCCAAACCATGGCCTCTCCCAGAGCGGCTCGGATTCTGCTTTTTCTTCTTTCCTGTCTGCCGTTAACACACCATCTGCGTTTGAGATCAAGGGTGAGATGCTGGCTGATGAATTCACTGCCAGATGTTGGCTACTGGAATGCACAACCGTCAACTTAATTCAAAGCACACGCAACCGCAGGGCCCCACCCCCACCCCGCCGGCCTGGCGAGCACATGATGTCACTTCCTCCCGCAAGGAGCCTGGACAAACAATTCCTATGAAACGCCACCAGAGTGGGGACGGAAAAGAACCAGGCGGATGGAAAGTCAAAGTCACGGGAAGGTGATCCCGAGAGCAAGGGCTCGATGCAGGCAGTGAGCGATGACACTCCACTGGGGGAAACCAAACAGAGGCCCGGCTGTCTAGCTGTTGTCCTAGAGCGGGGAGCAGCCCCCAGGCCCCGGGCCCCCACGTTCCCTTTTCCTTGTCCTCCTCCCTGTGTCCCCTCCGCTAGCCACCGAAGCGGGGACCTGCTGTGTCCCCCACATCAGACACCCCACCAGCATCTTTTCAATCTTAAGCCCTGACTCTGGACATTCAGCCCCAATCCTGATTCCCTGCCTCAGCCTGTCCCTACTGAGACCAAGCCTCCAGCTGCAGGGGAGAGCCCAGGCATCAGGGGAAGGACGGTGCCTGGAGGAGGGGCGGGAAGCTTCAGGAATTGGAATAACATTTGTCCAAGTGCAAAGAAGTCACAGTCAGCCGCCTGTCACCTGAGGCTGGCTCAGAGCACATCCTCGCGCGGCCAGGCCACCGTCCATGGCAGAGCCCGGCGGCTGCCCAGGCAGACAGGCATCGGCAGGGACATTGCTGCTCTGTTTTTCTGTCTTGCTCCCGACCCTAGGGAGAATGCTGAGTGGTCCCTTTGGTTAGGGGCCTGCTCCGAGCGCCTGTGACTCCGTGGGGGAGAGGGAGGCTTCTGACTTCTCAGGGCGCTGGCCAAAGGCCCTGTTGGCCCAGGACCGAGTGGTGGGTGGTTCTTTCGCACTGGGGGTATTTGTGCAAGTCCAGCAGCAGCGGGGGGCCACAAGTGGGCGTGCCGCAGGGAAGGAATCTGCACCTCTTGGGTGCAGCTGGGGTCACTCCGGACCTGAGCTGGCAGCATCCCCTCCGGGCCATCCAGTCCATTTCCTGATCTCTGTCTCCAGGTAGATGATGTGCCAACCAGTTCAGAAGAGTTCAAAAAGAAACTATGTTCTCTCCCAGACCAACCCCTCCCTCGGCTTGCTCAAGGCCGGGTGTGGACCTGACGCCCTGCCCAGGTGTGGTTTGCTTCGCTGGCTTATTTGGGGAGGACGCTAAGGTTCTGTGCCTTTAGCCTCAACTTTCTGGAGAAGGGGGCACGCCAAGTTTTTGCATTTCACAATCTCAGGTCACACAGAGCTGTTAGCAAAGTGCTTGCTGCAATATACGCTGAGAGCCCTACATCCCTTCTGGGTGGACAGAGGGACACCACGTGGCCAGATGACCTAACTGAGGCCATCTGAGCTCTGATGAACTTGTCCAAAGCCCCAGAACTGGGGTGCTCCATCACAGTGACCTGCCAAGCCTCAAAGTTGGAGAAGAGCTCCAGAGCCTCCCCATGCCACCGGGAGACAGCTGTCCAGCGGCAGAGTTGGGGCTTTGCCCCACGGATGCTGCAGGCACGTGATGAAACCTTCCAGGGCCCTTCCACCCAACACGAAGCACTGAGGTTTAGGGATTGTCACGGAGTCCCTAACTGGTGCACGTAAACTAAGTGCTGTCCTTTAGGGCAGCTCTTTTCAATGGGGCATGAATTTATCCCCCAGGGCACTGGACAATGTTTGGAGACACTTTGGTCATGACCACTCTAGCGGGGAGAGAGGGCTAATGGCATTTAGTGAACAGAGGCCAGGGATGCTACAAACGCCCTACCATGCACAGGACAGCCCCACCGAGGCTCCAGGCCCAAAGGTCAACGGTGCCAAGGCCGAGAACCCTCGTCCTAGGAGACACATGTAACCAGCCACGTGTGGGCAGAGGGATGCAAACACAGCACCCGGAAGCCCATCTTGGGAAGAGCCTGGTGGAAATAAGAGGCGACATGGGTCCCTGTACAGGGAAGAGGAAAGCAAATGTGAGGGGGAAGTGGGGAAGGGGCCGGCAGGCGGGGCAGGTGCGGGTGTATTTGGAGCCTTTAATCCAATGCAAACAGATCAGCAAGGAGGCTAAGCTGGGCTCTCTCTTTTTTCATGCTTCCCAATGCCTTTCCTGTGGAATTGTCAGAGGAAAGTCCTTTAGGCTTTTGGGGGGGCACAGGAAAGGCCATTTCCAAGCCCTCCGTGGGGGATGCTGACGCCCCAGCTCTCGTGGCCATGCTCCCCCCGCAATGGGGTGCGGCTCAGGCAGCGCGTGAGGAACCCGTGGCGTCAGCACCTAGAAGTCTGTGGCATGTCCAGCCGTCTGTCCCTCCGGCCTCCTGTCTGCCCGGTCATCACCTCCCACAGTGCTGCCTTGGGAGAGACAGCACAGGCCTGTCCCGAGCGCTCAGCCCCTCACCCCATCCCACCCCTCCACTGCTGTGCTCAGTGCCAGGCCCTCTGGTCAGCAGTGGAGCCGACCTCCTCCAAGTTCACTCCTTTTAGGGAAATCAGAAAAAAAGGGTGTGTGTGTGCATAAGCTCGTAATTAAAAGCAGTCCTGTGGTGCTGGGGGTGGGGAGGGGGAGACCAAGGGCTTCTTTGCTCCGTGCAGCAGCTGTGAGGGCCCCAAGCCCAGCCCGAGTCTCCCCAACCCATATTCCCGAGGGTCTGCGGTTAGGACTTTTGGGGAGTGGGAGCTCCAACAGGTGGAGCCCCTTGGGAAGACCCATACCGGGGCTCCCGGCTCCTGGCAGAGCTGAGGGAGCCCATGCTTGGGCAGCTCTGCGTTAGCAATACCTGGAACAACAACTGCTCAGAGCAGCTGATCTGGGGAGGGGCAGGGCTTGGGGAAGGGGGTGAAGGCAGGGATAATGGAGAGCAGGAGAAGGTGGGAGCCTGGCACCTGGGGTTTGCGGGGCCTGCCAGGGAGGCTCCGGCTCCCACTGCCGAGATTCTGGCTGCACGGGAGGGAGCTATTGTCCACCGCATGCCCGTCTCCATGGAGACCAGCTCTCCAGCTCCAGCGCCTCCCCACTTGGTTGGCTCCCTTTGGGGAGCATATGGAAACAACATCTCTCCGAGCCTGCCGGCCATGCCGGCCCCAGACTGCAGAGAAAAGCCACAGTGCTCACTGCCTGGCTTCCAGGCCCTCCCCAATCCCAGCGGACCCAGCCCCTTCCCTCTGCAGCCCTGGTAGGACCCCTCCAGCCCCACCCATCCACCCAAGCCTGGCCTTCAGGGCCCTCCCGCCCTCCTCCCTGGGGGCCCGGCAGGATCTCATGCCAGAGGCCTTGGCCAGGGTCCCTGAAGCCTGGGGCTCCGGCCCTCCCCGCTCACGTGCTGCTGAATCATTTGAAAAAAATGCACGGCAGTCCTGGGAGGATTTGCTGAGAACAGTGCGGCTTTGTGGAGGGAACTGCTGCTCGGCACTTTCACCGCCAAGAGCCTGGCAGAGATGCCGAGCTCAGCCCCGTAAGCCTGAGGCCGGGATGGGGGCAGGAGCGGGACCCGGGGTAGAGGAGGAGGCATGGGGGCCAGGCAACCAGGCTCCTGCAATCCCCACCCCATCCCACGGGCTGAGGAAGGGGCATGGAGAGGCCTGGGGGGTCACAGCTCAGAACTAGGAGGGAGCAGACCAGGGATCTCTCTGCATGCCGTCACCAGGGGGCTGCATGACCCCAGGTGGGCCACTCTCCTCCAGGCCTCAGTCTCAGGTGGCCTGGCTCAAGTTCTGTGTCCCCATGACCTCACCCTTGCATGTGGCCTGTGAGCTGAATTCAAAAGTGTGCTGCATTTGGCCAGGGAAGAGAAAAAGGATACAAAGGCTGGAATCCCAGGTCCTGGCTCCCAGCCTCCAACGTCTGCATTAGTGGATGCTTTGGGTGGCTGGTGTACCTGCTTCTCTTTTTATTTCGTGGCCTTGCAAATAAGAAGCCAAGCTTACCAGCCTGCCTGCCTCCCAAAGCTGGCCATTTGTGAGACACACAGTCAGTACAATCCTGTTTCCAGCCTGGGTACGCAGCCTGGGTTGTTATAGGAATGTCACCGAAGGCTGGCTTGTACCTTAACCCCACACTCGCATTACAGAGGGCAGGGGAGGCCGTTTCACCCTGCATCTTTTCAGAGGGCAAAACATATCCTCAGTGGAAGAATTACTGCAGGCCAGAGAGGGTCCCCCCAGCCCTTGCCTTCTTCAACTTTGAAAATTCTGTTTTTTTCCATCACATTCTATTTCTGAGGTCCTGGATTCTATTACAAACACCACGGCGGTATCCCTGGTTGGGTGGGAAGGGAAAGCGCCAGCTGGGAAGGCTGACCGCAGAGCAGGGCAGGGCCAAGTCCTAAATGACAGCCAGCAGGGGCCGGAGCAAACCAGGCAGCCTGGTCCTGCTTGCACTTGGCACTGCTGGCCCGTCCCTACTGATGGATGTTAGACTTTAGCAGTGACATCATCCCCCAGCAAACCTCTCAAGCAAACAGGTGACTGTGCCATCCTAAAGGTTTCTCATGCCCCTGGGGTTTGGGGAGAAGGGCCTGCCAGGAGTGACTGAATGACAAAAGGGTGTGCGAATGCAGGGCAGGGGTGAAAAGGGGGATGTTGGCCCCAAAGGTGGGAGTAGAGCATTAAAGGTCAAAGGAACAAAAGCACTGGAAAGCTCTAGGAACTACAAGTGTTCAGAGAGGGAAAGCCAAGGGTAGAGGATGAAATAAACACAGCTACGTGTAAGAAGTGCTCGGACATCACCTCATGGAATCTTCCAGAAGCCAGTACCCAACCAGGTGGTATTGTCTCCCAGTCCGCAGTAAAAACGGAGGCTGGGGGAGGCGAGGGAGCCCGAGAGTGAGGGAGGAGCCCAAGCCAGGCCCTGAGCCTGCCATCTTAGCACTGTGTCCTGCTTGCTTCAGGGAGGATTTGGGGGTACCTGGAAGGCCTCGGGCAGGAGTCAGGACACGGAGGGGGCACAGAAGAGGGAACACTCACCCCCTGCAGGACTCTGTGACGTCGGTCTCCTGAGGCCTGACACCCAGGCCAGGCGAGGCTCTTAGCTGCCCCCTGAGCTCTGTGCACCACAGGCCAGCCCGGTCAAGGTGGCCCGAGAAGGGAGCCAAGACAGGGTCCCCTGGGACCCCCAGTCCTCCCTTTGGGTGCCCCATGGATGGAAAGCGGAAAGTGACTCCTGAAATTTCAATAACAAGTCACTGGAGGGACATTTGTTTTTTTGGGGGGTGGGAGTCCAGGAGGGCCATTTTATTATACTCACCACTGGCTGGGGCAAAGAAATCCCCACTCCCCCTTAGCCTTTTGCAGGGCGGGGAGTGGGGCGGGGCATCGCGTCCTGCAGGGAGCGGGCAGCAGAGATGCTCGTCTTGCTGCCCGCCCCCCACGCCTACGTTTAGCTAAAGTGCGGCCAAGAAGGGGCGACGGTTCACCTGAACAGATGGACCACAAACACTGCCTCTGAAAGTGGGAGTGGAAAAAGCCCACTCGAAGGAAGTCTTGTCCAGTCATGAGGCCACGGCTTTCAGGAGAAATCAGGGAGATCTCAGGCGCCCAACATTTCAAACCCAACATGGCCACAGCTTTAAACCCAGTGACCCCACGATGCCCTCACCACCTCGTCGGACTGAGGCGAGGCTGCGGTGGCAGAGAGGGGGTCAGGGAATGTCTTGGTGGCCAGCAGTGGTTAGCCTCAACGGCACGCAATGTACAGGCTGGGGCCAAGCCCCACAACAGTGCCCTTCCCCCCAGATAAGCTTGTTAGGAGTAACAAGAGCCTCCCTGACCCCAAGATCTCTTTCTTAATCATGGAGAGCTTAGCTGAAATTGTTGCCTGGCTCTGTAACTTAAGACATTCCAGAAGGAGATGATGGAAAGAAACCAGGCTGGGACAAAACATTTTCTGATGACTTGACCTAAAGTGGGAAAGTCCCATACATAACCTATAGAGACCTGTAGGATGAAAATGTGAGGTGACAGAGGGATCTTCACCCAAGCTTTGGATGATGAAACTAAAATAATAAAAGTCCTGCAGGATGCTACTACAACCCCAAGCAAATGAGTGAGTTTGGTGGCTGCCGGGAACCTGATGCTCACCAGGAAAGTCCAGCTCAGACGTTGCAGACACACCCATTGAGTGGGTTTTCATCTAACAGTATACATTTTACTTACTTATAACCCGTATCCTCCACTAAAATGTTAGTCCCACGAGCCTTACTTTTTGTTTCCTAACCTTTCGATCCAAACACATTAGGGACATATTTCTCTTTTCAGGAACAGGAAATGAAGCTCAGACAGTCCCACGATGATACTATGCTGCAGTGAAAATGAATAAGGACAAGTTTGTTTGGCAGGGATGCCAGGAACTACACTGACTCAAAAAAAAAAAGGGGGGGTCCCAAAGATAACATACAATTTAATACCTTTTTATAAAGTTCAAAACCAAGTACAGCTAAACGATATAACGTTCAACACACACATGTAAAAGGAGAAGTCAACCCCCAGTTCAGCAGGGGTGTCTCTGAGCAGGAGGCAGGGATGGAGAAAAGGGAAGAAGGGGGTGACCGGCCAAGATTCTGGATGACACGCACAGTCAGTTCATTAGACCATCTACAAAATCTATCTAAGGCCATTCGTGGACCAGTGATGCTAATGTATCCTGCCCAGATCGTCAGACATCCTTGGAGGGAAGAAAGGAGGTGGGAGGAGGAAGAGAGGGAGGGAAGGAGGCAGGAAGGCTCAGAACTATCTCCCTGGTATCCTCCTTCAGGGGTCAGCCCACTTCCAGCCCAGCACCTGATTTTGTAAATTAAGTTTTATTGGAACCCAGCCACCACCATTCATGGACAGGATGTCTATGCCTGGCGGAGTGGAATGGCTGCCCCTAAAATATTTACTATCTGGCTCTTTACAGGTGATGTGTGTCAACCCCTGGCCTGGTCCCTAAGCGTGCAACTGGCAGACCGAAACCCACCCCAAGGGGGGTCTCCGAGACTGCCCTGGGTGCTGGGTCAGAGGTGAGCTGGGGTAAGGAACAACCAAACCCCCCGGGTCCCCCGCTATTCCCAACCCCAGCCAGAGGCACCCAGCAGGCTAGAGTTGCTAGGAACTGCTTTCCCTCTTTTCTTTTGTTTTTCTTTGTTCCTCTCCATCCTTTCTAACATTAAAGTAACAGGAATGGATAAAGTGATGTAATACTAAGGGTGCTGTTTTGCTGCTTTGGAAGACTAGGAGAGGTTTTAGTTAAATCTCTCTGTCAACATCTCAGCCAGTGGCTGAGCAGCAAATGATGTATCTTTTGAAATTGTGCCTGTCTGACCTTGGGTACCCCTGAAAGTCCAGTGTTTCTGGCTACAACATCTGAAGTGCTTAATTTACCTGGCATTTCCATCTGTCTGTGCACACGGAAACAGCCTCAAGCCTGGGGATTACACTGCAGAGTCCCACTTACTAGGGAACTCCACTTGGGTTCTACTCTATGTGCTAAGGAGCCTTCCAAAACAGCACTCGGTCCCCAAGGCAAGGTTAGGGAATGAGTACATTCCCGCACTAGAAGATTAGACGGTAGATCACCAATTTTATAGCGGCTCATCGGACTCCGAGCAGACGATGCACAGATCTTATAGACTCGAGTGCCCATTTCAGCGTGACGCCCGGTTATCAGTGATTCTGGCTTTCAACATATTTTCTGAAACTCTTGCAAGCGTTTCCTGGCTTCTTCAAGAAACTGCTTGTGCAACTTGTTTTGCTCTAAAATGTGCTGTTGAAGGTCACAGATCATCTGACTGTTCCTTTCGTCGTCAACGATGCTGCTGCCAGATGCAGGAGTGGAGCTGGGCTCGTTGTCCTCCTCCCCGTCCTGGTCTCTGCAGAACGATGACTTCAGAAGATCCAAACACTCCCTCCTTGGTTCTCTCTCCTCATTTTCCAGTTGAGTCTTGTAGGTTTCCAAGCTCAGCTTTGGACGTCCACATTGTTCCAGCAATTCCAGCTGCTTTGGTCTTCTCTGCTCCGTTTTCACTCTCTGCCTTTGCTCTGATGCTAGCGTGGCCTCATAGCTGTCAGCCTGCTCCTGGGGGGTGGTGGTGTCCCAGGGAGACGTTCCCCGATGTGACCGGTTGGGGTGTCTCCAGTTCAGAGTCTGTGCTGCCTGAGAGTCGGTTTCCTGTGTGGATAAACATTCCTGTCTCAGGGGATGAGGCTTTACTTTCACTCCTAAAAGTGGCTTTGGATGTTCTGTTTCTCTCTTTAAGCACAGGCTTGGTCGTCCTTATACTTGTAGTACTCAGTCTTGTCTAGTAATTTTCTCAAGTTGGCTTTGGAAGGTGGAGCCTTCACTTTCCCTGGACTCCAGGAATCCCAAGGAGGAGTCGCTGTTGCTGGGTCTCAGCTTTTCTCTCTCTGGGTCTCACTTATATGTTCTTGCACCTCTGAGAAGTCCCATTATGCACTGCAGTTCTGATCCATCCTGGACCTCGCGTCCACGTGCAAACTCAGGTGTCTTTTCAGCTTTCTGTTTGTGTCAAACAGCTCTTCACAGGCACCCTCAAGCTCTCTCTGCCACTTGTGTACGCCCCTGTGCTTGGACAGAGGCCCTGGGGCCGCGGCCTCGCTCCTGCAGGTCAAACCAACTGGCCACAGCTCTTCCGGGTCTTTCATTTTGTCCTCCAGACTCTGGCCCAGAAAGTCGTTTCTTGGGCCTTGAATCAAGCATGCCGTCCTCTTCCCCAGCAGCTGCTTCCCCTCCCGGGCTGTCTTCTTCCCTCTTTCCTCCAGACGCCTGTTGTCCCGGGCAGGAGCCCAAAGTGGATTGAGCTGTTCTGCATCCACCCCTCTGCTGCCCCAAGGGTGAGGATGCCGGTGGCCCCCACCGGTGGTGTGCACTGAAGGCACTCGCCTTCCTTTACCCTTCTCAGGGGGGCTGCAGGGAGAGTGAGCCAGACCGGCAGCTGTTGGAGCTGTCCATTTCTCGGAGCCCAGTGTTTTCTTCCAGGACTTTTACGAGCCACGTCTGTCGTTTGGCCAGCTCGTGTTTGTGACTCTTCTCTCCTCCAGAGGCTGCCTTGTGCTTCTCCTTGGCCCTTTGTTGTCTTGCTGCTGCTTGCTGGACAGGCACCAGGGAGGTAGTTTCATTGTTCTTTGCAAGCCCCCCACCCACCCCTAACTGATGTGTCAAATGCAGCCTCTTCAGGTCTCGGATTTGCTGGTTTGAAGCCTCTTCCCACGCTGTCCTCAACTCCTCCACCAAGCACCGGAGCTGTTGGCTATTCCATGGCTTGGCATCTTGTCTTCTGTGCTCAGGCAACGTCTCCTTTTGCTCTGACTTGTAGTAACCTTTGCTTTTGCCCCAACAGCAAGGCTTCATCTTTGGGAGAGGGGCTCAGATGACTGGTTGTCTCCAAAGTTCTTTTCATTTCTGAGGTCTCTGCAGACACGGCTGTGGAGGGAAGGTGATTTGGGCCAAGAGCGGAGGTTCAATAGGTCCTGGGAGCCACTGGTGCCAGGAATGGTCCTCGCCAAACTACACAGATAGGAGGACACACACCGCTTTCTGGAGCCTTCTGAGGAGCACACGTGAGTCTCTGGAGACAAGTGTCCATGGGATTCTCAACGAAGGGACGATTCTAAAACATATCCTTCCAGATCTCGTCCCCACCCCCGACACCCCATAAACAGAGGCCTCTTTCCTAACCAATTTCTTGCACACCTTTAACAAGATCCTATAGGGCAACTGTTTTCAATGAGGCATGATTTTACTCCCCAGGGCACTGGACAATGTCTGGAGACATTTTTGGTCGTTACAACTGGAGTGGGGAGTGGGGGGGGGGTGCTATTGGCATCTAGTGAACAGAGGCAGGGATGCTATAAACACCCTACCATGCACAGGACAGCCCCACTGAGGCTCCAGGCCCAAAGGTCAACAGTGCCAAGGTCAAGAACCCTTGTCCTAGGAGACACATGTAACCAGCCACGTGTGGGCAGAGGGATGCAAACACAGCACCCCGAAACCTATCTTGGGAAGAGCCTGGTGGAAATAAGTAGGTTCATGGGTCCCTATGCAGGGAAGAGGAAGATAAATGTGAGGGGAAGTCAGGGAGGGGCCAGCCAGGTGGGGCAGGTGTGGGTGTGTTTGGAGACTTCAATCCAATGCAGACAGATCAGTAAGGAGGCTAAGCTGGGCTCTCTCTTTTTTCATGATTCCCAATGCCTTTCTTGTGGAATTGTCAGAGGAGAAGTCCTTTCCAGGTCTCCTAGACCTCAGGAAGGGACACGTGTTTTGCCTTCCTGGGGAGGGAAGTGGGTTTACCTAAAAAGGGTTTGGAATCACTACTGTCACTTGCAGCTTTAAGGGCTCAAAATAAGCTGTTTTCTGGATAGCTGGGGTCAACCTGCAGTGCATTTCAACTGCCCCTTCCCTTCTTTCATTTTATTTTTAATTTTTTTTTTTTTTGCATGGGCAGGTACCAGGAATCGAACCCGGGTCTCCGACACGGCAGGCAGGGACTCTGCCACTGAGCCACCATGGCCCGCCCCCCTTCTTTCATTTTAGTCTCTTGGAAACCAGGCTATGCAATTCAAGCCAATGGCAGTCGTGGCAGTCAGAAGATAATGCCGCGCCTACATCACAGCAGACATCACCATGGGCTCAGCACCTCACACCTCACATGTGTTTGTTCATCTTTACGGTAACCTCCAAGGTAAGGGTGCTATTACGGGCCTTGTTTCACAGGTGGGGAAACTGAGGCACGCAGAGATTAAGAAACCTCACCCAGACACATGGCTGGCAAGCGGCAGTCAGGGCATGTGCCGCCCAGGTACCCAGAGCCCCTGCCAACCTCTGCCGGCGGCATTGCACCAGCTTTGCCTTAGTCTTGGGGTGGGATTGTGCAGCTGCAGTCACAATAGTGGTTTAACAGGATGTTCTGGCAGGAGGCCAACCCCACCGTGAGCAAGAGGAGAGAGAGAGAGAAAGGTGGGGCACAGAAAGCACTGATTAGAGTCGCTCAACAAGGTGCTACAGCAATTCAGTGGGGAAAAGAAGAGTCTTCTCAACACATGCTGCCGGGATAGCTGGCTATCCACATGCAGAGAAGATGAATTTAGATCCTGACCTCATGACATACGGAAAAAGGAACTGGAAATGGATCGCCGGCCATAATAAGGGCTAAAGCCATGAAAGCTTCAAGGATACAGAAGCGGACAGCTTTGTGGCCTCGGGGCAGACCAACATTTCTCACAGTTAACACTAAAAGCGTAAGCAATAAAAAGAAAATGATAAACTGGAATTCATCAGCATTGAAAATGCTTGTGCTTCAAGACACCATTTAGAAAGTCAAAAGAAAAGCCCCAGACGGGAAGAAAATATCTGCTGATCACACACCCAACAAAGCACCTGAATCCAGAACACAGAAACAGCTCTTACAGCTCCACGATAAGACAATTCAATTTTAAAAATGGGCAAAAGATTTAAACAGACATTTCACCAAAGAAGATACCTGTATGGTAATAAAGCACAAAACAGGATATTCAACTTCAACAGTTGTTAGGGAAATGCAAATTAAACCACCTCACCTCGGCCAGAATAGTAATAAAAACAGACAGACAGTAGGGGTGGGGGTGGGGATGGGGAGACTGGAGCCCTCCCTTCCTTGCTGGTGGGAATGTTCAAATGCTGCAACCACTGTGGGAAACCGTGTAGCAGTTTCTCAACAAGCCAAATACAGAATGACCGAGTGATCACACAACTCCACATTCCCAAGAGAAATGAAAACAGGCATCCATACAAAGCCTCGAGCACAAATGCTGACAGCTGTCTTATTCCTAAGAGCCAAAAGGTAGAAACAACCCAAATGCCCATCAAATGATAAATGAATAAACCCAATGTAGTCTCCCCCTGCAATGGAATATTATTCAGCTATAAAGAGACAGGAAGCACTGACTGATGACATACTACAACGTGACCCTCAAAGACACGGGATAAGGGAAAGATGCCGGACACAAAGGTCCACGTACTGAGTGATCCTATTACATGAAATGCCCAGAACAGGCAGATCTAAAGGGACAGAGAGCAGAAGGGTGGATGCCAGGGGCCGCGGGGAGGGGGCAATGGAGAGAGACTGCTGATGGGGACACAGTTTCTTTGGGGAGGTGACGAAATATTCTCAATTAGATGACAGCGATGGTCACCCAACTCTGAAAATTTACCCAAAATCACTGAATGACCCTTAAAAGGAGGAAATGCTATGGTACGTAAATTATTCCTCAATAAAGCTGTTATAAAAAAGCAATTATTAAGAAACTTGTGATTCCATTAGGGAAATCCATGGCAACCCTGTTTCAGCTCAATGCTGAAAACACGCCACTCCGACCTGGATGTCTTTCCTGCACCGCCCCTCGGTGCAAGAGGGTGGGACCCCCTCTTGCCCGGAGACCCCCTGGGAGGTCCACTGCTCCGGCTTCCAGAGCTGCCCGCCACCCACTCGCCCCACCCCGGTGTGTCTTCCCACTTCAATGCTACCCGCTTCCCTCCAGAGGGTGGAGGGCTCCTTGCCCAAATGGTGGAGGCCTCTGTGGCTCATCCAGGAAATACCCAGCCCAGGATCTCCGGCTTTCCCCTCTCTCAGCTCTCGTTCCCTTCCCCCAAGCCTCCACACAGACTCCAGGTGTGGGTGCCACAGTGTACGGCTGAGCCCGAGAAGGCCACACATGGCTCACCTGGGAAGGCTGCACGCTCTCCCCTGGCCCCTCTGCCCTCCCGTCTCCCAATTCCTACAGCTTCCTGTGCCCCGAGAACCGGGGTCTGTGCCCAGGAGGAACCAGCCCTGGCTCTGGCTGGCTCAGGACAGACCCCAGCACAAGGGACATCCTTGGCCCGGCCAAGTAGGAGCTCGCGGCCAGCACTTGTCCCTCCTGATGACCGCAGGGCTGGACAGGTGCCCATCCTACTCTTCAATGAGCACCTCCACCTCCTGCCTCGGGGTGGGAAATGGCAGCCCCTGGCGCCTAGGACACCACGCCGGGGGGCAAGGCACCCCAGGTCCCCGAATCTGCTCCCCAAGGCAGCTCATTCCGGAGCTCCCACGCTCTGGAACTCTCCCTCCCAGACCAAGGCTGGGATGCCATCCACACTCGATACTTCCTGTGAGCCGCCACGTGCCCCGGGAGCCAAGGGGTGGGGTCAGGCTGGCACTTTCGGGAGCCGGTCACAGTAACCACGACAGCCACTGGGGGTCTGTGCCAGCTCTGTGCACGGCATGTGTACACCTGGCACCTGGGGCTGCATCCCGGCTAAGCCTCTTGCCCGGGGCCTTCTACCTGCTTTGCAGGGTACGGAAAGCATGCTCAGAGAGGCTGGCTAACCTCCAGCTCGTGGCGAGCAGGTAGGCTTGAATCTGGGTCTCAGACCCAAAGACTGAGCTTTGCCCACCTCTGGGAAGGGCCAAGGGGGTGTCCAACCCAGCAGGGAGAGGTCTGGGGAGCTGCAGATGCCCCTTCCCCCTCTCAGAAGACAGGTGGAGAGAAGGGGGACGACCACATCCCAAACCAAAGTCTACTTTGTACCTGGAGCCACTGGTTCTCGCCCTGCACGACGGGGGAGGGTGAGTAAAGTCCCAGCGAGCCTCTCCACTCCTCTCTCCTTCCCAGCAGGGAGGTGTCCCTGCCCATTCAATGAGCCCCTTCTGCCACGCGCCACACCCAGAGGGGGTCTGGCCCCCAAGTGCTGCTGAGCTGCAGGCCTGGGAGCGGGTGAAATGCTCACGACATTCTCATAGATCTCTCTGGGATAAAGTCCCCAAAATTCTAGCCCATCCCATACGCGATTCAAGATGGACAGCCCTAAACGCAGTCCCACGTGCCCCTGCCCTCCGGCCCACCCCCCAGCATCTCCAGCTCCCATTTCTGAGCCCTGAGTCCAGAGAACAGGGTCTGGTGGCCCCGGCGGGGAAGGAAGCCGTGACCCTGGCCGAGCCTGGGCTGACCAGGAGGCAGGCTATCCCCGGACGTCTGCCAGGACACACTCAGCTGCGAGCAGGGCTGGGACCGGGCAGGACACGGGGAAGGTCCCGGGCAGGGGGCCGCTTCCTGCTCCAGGCCCAGATCGGCTGGAACCCCCCCAAGGGGTCTACCTGTGGTATCCACCCACGGGGCCCAGGACACCTCCAACCCTGCAAGACAGACGCTGGCGTGCTGGGCAGGGCACTCACAGGAAGAGTCCCAGGATTTCTGGTTAGTTCACCCCAGCGCATTCTCCAGAAACACCAGCCCTCTGTGTTTGCTGGGCAGAACATTCCAGAACGGGTGGGGTCCTGGTGCACCTTGCTCGTGCACCGCGCCTGGGGCTCCCGCTCAGGCCCTCCTTCCCCCAACCCCCTCTGGCCCCGCTGCCAGCATTGCCCCTCTCGCCGAGCACTGGGCAATGGTCCCCTCCCCATAGAGGCCGCCTCTCAGCAGGAGACGGGAGGGCATGGTGGGCACCCATCCAAGCAAGCAGACTCCCCCTCACCGGCCACCAGAGGGACCCTTGTCATGGGGAAATAGTAGGGGCGGTGGGCAGCGGCTCCTGCCTTCTGGAGTCTTCCCAAGGGAGACTGCATGGCCCTCCATGCCTCCGAGGACCCAGGCAGGCGGGGCCCACTGCACCCTCCAGTCGGGTCCCCATAATTGGGGGCAAGTGAAGCCACCAAGGCGGGGACCCCCACTCGGTGAGGCCTGGCTTCCCGGCACAGGACGCCGGCACGCCGGCACACCAGCACACCAGCAACCCGTGACCTCCGCCCCTCACCGCAGAGCAGGCCCAAGGCCGCCGCGGGGTGGAGCCTACAGCTGGGGTGGCCGTCACGGTCCCCTCGTGGCCGACAACTGACAGCCACGGTGCACCCACAGTGGCCATGGCAGAGACGCTGAGCCTGTGGTTCTCGCAGGTAGCCTGGCCTTCCTACAAGCACCAGGGCCACCACTGGCCCCCTGGACGCTGTGGTGGCCACGGCCTGAGACCCACCCACTCCACCTCGACAGCTTGACCCGGAACCCAGTACAGGGGGATCCCAGACAATCAACGCTCAGAACCCCACTTCCCGGGGAAGCACAGCTCTCGGGTTGGGGCGGATGGAGGGGGGCCCGGCTGTCTCCGGGGCCCGGCTGTCTCCGGGGCCCTGAGAGAACCCCAGACCGTCTCTCCCTTCATCACCAACGGCCTCCACAACGTCAGCTCTTACCTTTCTCGGGTCTCCAAGAGCTTTGCTCGCTCGGCACCCTGGGGTGAAATTTCCCCCAGGGGCCCCCGAGGCCGGAGCTCCTGGACATTCAGCCCAGGAGGGGGTCTACGTGGAGAAAGCCGGCACCACGGAGCTCGCCATGCGGCCTCGGCCTCAGTGACGGTGCAACCGCCTCAAGAGCACAGCAGGGTGGGCCACGGTGGCTCAGTAGGTAAGAACGCTTGCCTGCTGTGCCCGAGGACCCGGGTTTGATTCCTGGTGCCTACCCATGTAAAAAAAACAAAAAAACAAAAACAAACAAACAAAAAAAGAGCACAGCAAACCCACCGCGTGGCTCTGCACGGCACTGGGAGGGGGTCTCTCCAGGTCCCCATTTCCCAATGGGGAAACAGACTCACTGAAGTGGAGCAGCGTGCCTGAGTCCTCCCATGGCACCCCAAGGATTCAGCTCCCGGCAGACCGCCCCAGACCCCGTGGCGGACAGAGGCTAGAGCTGGCTCTCTTAGCAAATCCATCCTCTGGATTAATCTGCCCTGCTTAAAGGCCTCCTTCCTGTGGATCCCGCCGTCTAGAGAACCATTGCCAGTCCTGAATGTAGGGCTTCATACTACTGTTGGCCAGGCTGGTTCTGATTCCAGCCAACAGGGTCGGCGCCAGGCTGACCCCTATTCCCAGCTTCTGCAGGGAGGACCAGGCATCTGCCCAGCTAATCAGCTCCCCAGAGAACACCTCCTACACCAAAGATGGGCGGTGCCTGGCCTACAGGCTCGAGGACATTCCAGCATCGTCTGACCCAGCTCCTCTTTTCCAACCAGCCTGGGGGCATCTGTGTGCGCGGCAGGGGCTGGCAGCCCCGTGGGCACCCGAGCTCAGGCCCAGCCGGGAGCTGTGCACTTGAGGTTCTTCTTCCTGAAACAGTGTCCCCTCCCCCGGTCCCACCCATACTTCTCCAGCCCAGTTCCAGTTCCCCTGTCCGAGGACCGTCCCTGACCTCTGCAACAAGGAGTGCATGCTTTCCATTTCCCAGAGCCCACAGGTTTAACTCTGCACAAGGCAGCTCAGCATTCTGCTGAAACATAAAAATTGAGACAGGCTTCCGTCACCCAGCAATGGCCAGTGAGACAGCACGTCCGTATCGTTGACTCTCACTTTCCCATCCATCAAGGTAAGCATTCCTCCCGAGAGGACACGGGACACGTGTCATTGGATCTGCTTTTTTGAAGACTCTGGACTATCTTCAGGTCTATAATATAAGGATTCCTTTAAGGGTAAAAATCTCCAGGACAGAGTTCCTTTAAACCCCTGACCCCTAATATAACATGGGCTTTCAGAAACCACATTCTGTGGCTTCCTGTATCCCCCCCCACCCAGTTGTCGCTCACCTTCTGTGGGTCTGGCAGCAGTGTGTCCCCCTTTTCTCACCCACAGCTTCTAAACTGCCGCAGACTGGCCCCACTCGGATAAGCTTACTTGTCTGAAGTAAGAGTAAATAGGTCTTAGAGGATGGAGAGCTCTTCCCTGAGTCAAGGGAAGACCCAAGGTTACCGATTCCAAGACGGGGACACCTGCCACTCACAGGGACAGGAAAACGGGCTGTGGTGGGAAGGAGGCATGAGTCCAGCTCCTGAAGACTTTCACCAGGCTTGGACAGCTGGCCAACTCCAACCAGACGAAACGCAACGGGACGCAGCTACAACGCATGCGTACGTGCAACCCTACCACGTGAGCGCACAGTGGGAGAGCGGCGCTCGGCAGGGCGATGCGGGGAACGAGAAGGGGGGAGCTGGTCCTGAGCTCGTGGAGCGTGGGCAGAGCCACGTGGCTCCCATATGAGCCAATCTATCTCCAACGGCGCCCACATAAATGCCCACAACAAGTGGGGTCACGGTCCAGCCCGGCCTTGCGCTGGCTGGACGCCACCCAGACCTTCTGGGTCCCCGGCGTGAAGGAGGCACCCCGCCAACCGGAGAGCATGTGGGTGAGGCTGTCGGAGGTGCCGGGGAGGCTCGGCCATGCCCCCACCCACGGGACGCCGCAAGGAGCCAACGAGGGGGCCCGCGGAAGCACTTGGCTCGTGCTGGCTCTCGGGAGGTCTTGGTTAAGGCCCCCAACTCGGCGGACACAGACACTGATAGTCGCTATACCACGTGCCAGGTTCCAGCATGTGCTGGAATAATTTTTAAAAGATACTAGGTGTCTAGACTCTAGCAATGGCCAGTGAGATGATGTAATGGGAAAACCAGATTATTTTCAAAGTCGCAATAAAATTATTAAAATGTACTGGCATAAACCTACCAAGAAATGTACAAGGCCTCCACAAGGACTGCAACCTTACAGAAGAACGAGGAGAAAATCTGAATAAGGAGGGGAGAAGACATTGAAACTCAGAGTTCAAGAGGAGAATGAAAAACACAGGTCACAAGGAGAAGAGACACGAGGACCCAAGAATACTTGGTGGTGGCAAGTGGGGGGCCCTGCAGGGGCTGACAAAGGCTAGAACAGCACAGAGTGGTAGAAGTACTATCCATGTGAACTGCAATTTCTGTGCCTCAGTTTCCTCATCTGTAAGATGGGGATAATAATAGTATCCATTTAACTTGCTGATGGAGGCCAAGAGGCCAAACGAGCTCTGTGTACAGGAGGGACTGGACTTACTGAGTGTGTCCAGATGACTGAATTAGACCATCAAGAATGCACTACAGGGAGGCAGAGACTGGCTGGGTGGGAGGAAGCGCTCTACAGGGCTGTGTTGAAATCATTGGGCTGACTTGGTAGGAAGTGAGACACCCATCATGGGAAGCATTCAAGCAAAGACCAGATTAATCAAACATCAGATGCACTCTTCACTCATTGCTCTGAGTTTTAGCCTCTAAAGATGGACTCCATGACACACAGTTTGCTGCCCAGAGCCTTGGCCTTTGCCCACTTCCTGGCTCACAGCCAAGTTCAGAGTGGTGGTTCCCAAATATGCTGGGCCAGAATCGCCTGTGGAGACATGGTTAAATATAAGGGTCCCCACCAGGCTCCATGACAGGTTTTTTCCTCCTAAATCCAGGGTGGGCTGGTGAGTCTGCATGTTTAACCATCTCCCCAGGCACAGCAGGACTGGGACCCAACTTCTTTTTTTTTTTTTTTTTTTAATTTGTATATGGGCAGGAGGCACCAGGGATCGAACTCCAGACCTCCAGCACGGCAGGTCGGAGCTCTGCTTGCTGAGCCACGGCAGCCGCCCGGGACCCAACTTCTAAAAGGTGGCGATGGCTAGACAGCCAGCCTCTGGGTGAAGGAACTGAGGCTCAACGCATCTATTCCATGTGGACGAATGGTCTCCTAGACCAGCGCCACAAAAGATAGATGCTGAGGCTCGGCCCGTGAGAGGTCAGGCTTAGAATTTGCACAATTGAGGGATGAGGTCACAGGCCAACCAGGACCCGACAGGCAGCCTCCCAAATGTTCCCTGACAATGTGGCTCCTCTGCCCAGGCCAGAGACCCCAATACCCACAGCTGTTCTTGCCCCACAACAACCTCTTCTCCCTCCTCAGCTCCCCCAAGCAACCACACTCATCCTCAGCCCAGCCCTAGCGGCTTCCACTGCCCTCCCTTTGAGATTGGACCATCCACGGAGAGCCCCAGCTTGCAGAGGCTTTGAAATCAGGCTTCTGGGGATGGGAGCTGGAGACCCGGCTCAGCCCATTTCCCAAAGGTACCACCAGCCCCAGGCCCTTCTGAGAGCCTCATCAAACAGCTGGGTAGAAAGGAACCCCCCCCTCACCCACCCACCCCCAATGGGTAGCTCTGCAGCAGTTGGCATGGGGTCTCGGGGCCCACTGACCAGAGCTGGCTGGAATCGCAGCTCCCTGCTTCCAGCAGCAGCCCAGTGTCTGCTGCACCAGGTCACCTGGCAGACTGTTGCTATGGGAACAGCTACGCCTGTGCTATGACATTAGAACAGGGGTGAAGCTAGGGGTGGCCAGAGGGAGAGGCTAGGGGTGTGGACACTTGCGGTGTGGGACGCTCACAGGGATTTGGGTCAGCCAGCCGGGCCAGGCGGTGGCACAGCGTCTCGAAGCCACCCACGGCATCGAAGGCGCTGTCTCTCCAGGCCTGGCAGCATCGCGACTTCTCCTGGAGCTGCCGGGCAGCCGAACAGGCGCGTGCGTCAAGGTCAACCGTCATTGACAACGTGGCCACCCCTTCTCCCGCTGGGAGAACTTGTGCTCGACCCAGGCACAGCGCCAATCGGCTCCTGCTTCCAAAATCCCCGCGATGATGCTGCTGCCGGGTGGGGCAGAGCAGGAGGCAGGGGAAGAAGGAACCCTGGCCCCCACCCCCTCCCCCAAATCAGAAATCAGACGCCCTTGGCTTTGTTTCTAGGGTGGGACCCCTCCACATATCTGACAATTAGGAAATCTAGTTTGGAGAACATTCTTTTAGGCCCAAGAAGTCAAAGCCACAGCTTCTCGGGGTTTTGTTTCTTGAGAGGAGAAAGCAAACAGCAGCGATTTGGCGAGGTGTGGGAAATCTCAGGGAAGGTTGTGTCTGGGGAGCTGCTCTGGGGACAAAGGTCTTTGCCGGGCTGGAAGGGCCCCTGGTCCCTTACTGAGGGCAGGTCAGGAAGACGTCTCCACGTGGGGATATCCTCGGGCTGGAGGGGGCTCCAACCACAGTCCACCCCCCACCCTCCACTTCCTTTTGTATCTTTGGATACAAAGCCTCATGTCCATTTCTCCTTTACTGGAAAATATCCCCAAGTCCTTTGGCCTCTCGGCATGGTCCTTAAGCAAGGGAGAAGTTCTGGCAAAGAGGAGGACAACACGGCAGCCAAAACAAGCAGCATGCGGGGCCTCTGCCGGCCCTTTCAGGAGCCACAGCCCTGATGTCATTACCACCTCGAAAAGACCTAAGCCTTTTCCAGATGTAGGCCCTTTGTCCCAAGCCCCGGCTCTCTTAGCAAGTCCATCCTCTGGATTAATCTGCTCTGCTAAACAGGGCCTGCCTCCTTGCTCTGGTTCACCTGTCTAGAGGACCATCCCCAGTCCTGAATGCCGGACTCCATACTACTGTTGGCTGGAATTAGAACCAGATTTTATCAAACTGTGGCTTCAAAAATGACCGGCGGACTTCAAGCACATTATAGAAAAATTAGAAAGTATGCGCTTGCAAAATGAAGTCTAATTTCCCCTAATTTATCCAGACATTTTACATATCAGTTAAAAAAGACCTACAGAGCATCCAACAGCATGATCTGTTACCCAAGACCCACTTCTGGGCATGCAGAGCATCCACCATTTCCCGAAGATAAGCAGGACTGGGACGATTTTTCTTGGGACTAAACCCTTGCATGCATCCTTAATCATTTCCCTAGGAAACATTCCTAGATATAGAATTGCTAGATCAAAGGGATACTCATTTTTAAAGCCCTTGACAGGTGCTGCCAAATTGCCCTTCTGTCTCTAATCTGCTAACATTAAGACAAAATATCAAAATATACCTATCGTCAAGCATTTCCAGACAACAGCCCTCCTGGCCAAATGGAGCTGGGCAACGGAAAGTCCTAAGCTGGGAAGTCTAATCATGTTTCCCGAGACGCGAGCCAGGACTGGTCTCCTTGGAATCCTGGCACTGCTTCTAGGCTGCATGACCTTGGACAAGTCATCGGACACCCCCATCCCCCTGGAGAGGGAAGAACACCTGCTTTGTGGCTAAGAAGAGGGGAGAGAATCCCTCTGCACTGAAGTCCTAGACTATTGATCTCCTTGTCTATAAGACACGAGGGTTGTGACTATTCTGCTGGGTGTTTTGTCTCTGCTTGCCCAGAATTGGTACACAAACAGCAAAGGACACCCTGGATTTGCTCTTTCATTCCCTTTCTTGGGAGCCAGTTGGGTCAAGGGAAGAGTGCGTCATGCCACGAGTCGGGGACCTGCGGTGCTCGTCATAGCTCCACTCTGCTCTGTTCCTCCCACACACTCGCTTTCAGATTGGGCAGGAGCACTCTGGTCCTTTGCTCCAGGGAACATCTGAGGACTGAAGATTAAATGCTAGGAGGGCGGGACAGAAAGGCCCCTGGACAAGAAGATGCTTCTCAGGGAGCCCTGGAGATGTGGGTGTGCATTTCCATTTCTGCCATTGTACAAAAAAGCACAGACGCCCTGCCTCTGGAAATGGACACTCTGCTCCAGACACAGCCCACTGAGGGCCTGAAGACTGCGAGTGACCCTTCATCCTTTCTCTCGATGACAAGTCAAGAGTGGGGCCACCAACCCTGGGGTGGGACACCAAGCCGTGGAACCCCAGACAAACGAGTCACACAAGCTTGCTTGGTGTCTGCAGGACCCTGGCAATGATGAGTGTCCCAGCATCTCCCAGGGCTACCGTGAGGCTCAGATTTCATCAGGTTTGTGCAAATGCTTGGGACATGCCAGGTAATATCATCATGCCAGGTTTTTGTGTCTAATGCTTCAAGTGCATTCTTGGCTCGCATTCCAATCCTCGCCTCATTTTCCACCCTCTTCCACGTCACGGAACCCAGAGGACACAGTGGCCCAGGGAGTGTCCGCCACTCAGTACTGTGCGTTCCCAACTCACTAACAGGACGTGGGGGCATGGAAACAGCAGAGTGGCAGACCATCAGAAGTCAAATTTCTCTTACATGTTGGGATGCTGGGTGTGATCTTCTGGGGAGCCTACTTGCCCTCCTCCTTTTTGTAAGGCTGCTGTGACACCCCATCCTTGTCCCTAGAACTTTGTACACAGATCAAGGGCAGAAGGGATGCAGAAGCCAGCTTGGCAGGTGAGAAAAGCCTGGCCAGGCCAGAACACGTCAAGAGAGCTGGCATGAAAAGGGGATGCTTGTTTTCCAGTTCCATAGAAGTAACTTTCCTCTTAAGGGCCTCCAGTGACAGAGCCCACAAGCTTTCTCAGAAGTTTTGGGTGGGGTCTCAGAATTCTCAATAAGGGTGGGTGGGAGCAGGGACTGGCGTTCTTGACCCCCTGTGGTTTCAGCCTTTGGAAGAGGAAACTGAGGCTTAGAGAAGGAGTAGAATTGGACTCAGAACTGGTCCCGCCTGGTTCCAAATACCAGGCCTTTCCTCCCAATTCCTCTTATTTTATCTTTTTCTCTAAAATGTTGGTCCACTTCCTCAATCTGTTCATGGTTAAGTCAAGAGTCAGCTGTTAAAGTGGGCCCTACGCATGGCTCCCATATCCAGCTAAAGGGGCCATACCTGCTCCGAGTCAAGCTCTGCTGAGGCCATAGAAGGTGACCCCAAACCTGAAAGGGTTGCAAGGAAAGGCCAAGCAACCCCCCGAGACTGCAGAGCAGAAAAGGCCAAGCAAAGCTGCTACCCAGCCACATCCCATCCCCAGGTACACGTTTACGAGTTATCAGGAGCTCTTCACCTGCAGAACATTCTATTCTCAAATGGCTCAACACAAAAATTAACTAGTAACAGCAGTACAACAGATCTGGCCAAACGTGAATTGGCAAATCTAGGCCAAAGGGTATATGTGTTCGTTGTACAATTCTTGCTACTTCTCTGTAGGTTAGAAATGTTTCAAAATAAGAAAACAAGGAAAAAATCCAACACAGTCCTGTGCCTGGGACCAGCTGAGGCCTGACCTCCCTGTGCGCTTGGCTTGGAGTCCTGTCCTGACAGGGCCCCAGGACAGCAGGACCCTCTCGTCACCAGGACTGGCCGATGGGAGGAGGAAGCAGCACCCTGACAGGTTCTCGGGGCCTCTTGGTCAACTTCCTTTTGTCAAGGCCGGGCCGTTTCCTGCCTTCTACCCAACCCTTACCACCACTACCAGGCGTTCTTGCTCAGAAGTCTATTTTTTAAGTGCCTTTTGATCAGCTTCTAACCACAAGCTAGCAAGCTATTTAGGACAGATAACACCATCCAACAAAAAGTTGCTGTCTGCAGTGGTGTGCGAAGGCTGCCCTTGAGGGTGACCCAGTTTCTTTCCCAGCCAGCCTCACTGCTTCCCACCCTCTGTTTTCCCTCTTTCTTCAAAGGTGATGATTGGGGAAATGTCAGAAGCACTGATAACCTGCATCTAAAAGATAACCTAAAAAGGAAATTAGACATCCCCACCAAGATTCATAGATTTATGCTCATAGCAGCAGTAAATTCCTGTCAAAAAGTGGAAGCGAGGGGCAGTGCGATGGTGGCTCAGTGGCAGAATTCTCGTCTGCCAGGCCAGAGACCCAGGTTAAAGTGGAAGCAACCCAAATGTCCACCCATGACCCAAGTGTCCCTCCATGACCCAAATGTCCATCCACGATCCAAATGTCCACCCTGACCCAAATGTCCACCCATGAGTCAAATATCCACTCTGACCCAAGTGCCCACCGATGACCCAAATGTCCACCCATGACCCAAATGTCCATCCACAAGTCAAATGTCCACCCATGATCCAAATGTCCACCCATGACCCAAATGTCCATCCATAAGTCAAATGTCCACCCGTGATCCAAATGTCCACCCATGAGTCAAATGTCCACTCTGACCCAAGTGCCCACTTTCGATCCAAATGTCCATCCATGACCCAAACGTCCATCTCTAAGTCAAATGTCCACCATTGATCCAAATGTCCACCCATGACCCAAATGTCCATCCATGAGTCAAATGTCCACCCATGACCCAAATGGCTTCCCTGACACACATTTCCACCCATAACCCAAATGTCCATCCATGAAAGCATAAGCAAAAAGCAATCTATTTGTGCCACAGAATATTATTCAGCATAAAAAGGAATGAAATTCTCATACCTGTTACAACATGGATGAACCTGGAAAACATTATGCCAAGTGAAAGGAGCCAGTTACAAAGAACCACACGTTAGATGAGACAATTTATATGAAATGTCCAGGACAGGCAAATCTATAGAGGCAGAAGGTAGTTGGGTGTTTGCCAGGAGCTGGGGGAGGGGAGAAATGGGGGTGACTGCTAATGGGTACAGGGTTTCTTTTTGGAGTGATGAAAATGTTCTAAAATTACAACTCTGTGAATGCATTAAAAACCACCGAATTGTACAGTTTAAATGAGTGAGCTGTATGGTATGTGAATGATCTCTCAAGCTGTTAGAAAAATAGCTGAAGTGTTTGAGGCCGATGAATGAGAACCAGGTTTTCAAGCAGCAATAAACCCTTCTGTGTATAATCTGAATCTCCGTGGACCCCAGGGTCCGATTAAGCAGGCTCTGGGCGGGTGAGGCCCCCACCCCACACAGCACCTCTCCCGCTCACCAGCACTTTCCTTTCTATGCCTCCCTGCCACACAGAAGCCCTCCCACCTCTGCCTTCATTCGGATCCCACATGCTTCTTAACTTCAAAAACGTGACACAACTAATCCATAGTAACTACAGAAAATTTAGAAAAAACAGATAAGCAAAAGGAAATTTAAAAATCACCCATGATCTCATCTCCCACCTACAATTCTGAGAGATATCCTTCTTGTCTTTTTTTTTTAATGCATGCATTTAAATGTGTGCACACTACTAAAAAAAAAAATGGGGTAGAGCTATGTAGTAAAACCGTATAAAGAAAAGCCAGGGAACTGTTACCATAAAAACTAGGATAGCTATTGCCTTTAAGAGAACGAGGGAGTTTGAACCAAGAAATTTAAACAGAATTTTTGTAGGTGCTGGCAACGCTGTTTATTGGCTTGGGTGTTGATTTGATAACCATTTGTTAAAATGTACATGTGAGTGCTATGCATTTTGGGGAACATGTTATATTTCACAATGCTTCAACTGTGAACACACACTGACCATAACTGGGCTTTTAAAAGGAACACACCCTGAATATTTTTTGAGGTCATAAACCGCCATCTATCATGTCGTTTAAAATGACTGCTGATTATTCTGCTGTAAGGACAGAGCTGAATTTCTCTCCAGCCAACTGGCAAGACTCACAAAGGTGGGTCGTCAGCCCGAGGAGCTTCTTTCCCTTCTTACTTACTCCATCCTTTATCCATCAGGATGGACGGCCACTCTCCACATCCCATCAGGACAGACGGCCACCCTCCATGACCCATCAGGACAGACAGCCATCCTCCACATTCCATCAGGACGGATGGCCGCCCTCCACGTCCCATCAGGACAGATGGCCGCCCTCCACATCCCATCAGGACAGATGGCCACCCTCCACATCCCATCAGGACAGACGGCCACCCTCCACGTCCCATCAGGACAGATGGCCGCCCTCCACATCCCATCAGGACAGACAGTCACCCTCCACGTCCCATTAGGACAGATGGCCACCCTCCACGTCCCATAAGGACAGACAGCTACCCTCCATGTCCTATCAGGATGGACGGCCATCTTCCACATCCCACCAGGACAGACGGCCACCCTCTGTGTCCCATCAGGACAGATAACCAGCTGTGCTCCCTGTCCCACAAGGACAGATAGCAACCCTCCATGTCCCATCAAGATGGACAGCCATCCTCCACATCCCACCAGGATGGATGGATGGCCACCCTCTGTGTCCCATCAGGACAGACGGCAACCCTCTATGTCCCATCAGGACAGATAACCAGCTGTGCTCCATGTCCTATCAGGACAGACAGCCATCCTCCACATCCCACCAGGATGGATGGACAGCCACCCTCTGTGTCCCATCAGGACAGACGGCCACCCTCTGTGTCCCATCAGGACAGACGGCTATCCTCTGTGTCCCATCAGGAGAGATGGCCACAATCCACATCCCACCAGGACGGACAGCCACCTCCACTTCTCCAAGTTCAGCACACTGTTAACACCACCTCTTGTTTTCACCCTGCCATTTCCTAGTTGAGCAAGTTACTTAATCAGCCTGTGCCTCAGTTTGGGCATCTTTAAAATAAGGATAATAAAGAAATTAATGAGTTAAAACCAGGAAAGGGCTTAATATAGTTCCAGGCCCTTCGCACTGAATGATGGCAACTTTTACTGTCATCCCCCTCCACAGAATCACCCTGACTCCCAGCTCTCTGTCTCCACCCGGGCCTCCCCCTGGGGTTGGAAGAGGATTAAGGAGGAGAACTCAGGGTCCAGCACAGAAGGACCCGAGGGCTCCCGAGGGCACAGCCCCTCCTAAGCGTCTGACCTCCGGCCTTTCATTTGACCTTTGTCCTCAGTCCTATGAAGTACATTACCATCACCTTTGCAGAGATGGGGAAACTGAGGCAGGCAGCATGTGCCCCAGATCACACTTTCAGATGAAGTGAAGGGGCTGCATTCCACCCCAGCCAGAGGGCCCACTGAACTACCCCTCTCTTATGCTCCAACAGCAACTTCCCCTTATCCTCGCTGACCCTTCCCGCCCCCTGCTGCAGGCCCCAAGTTCTGCTGCCCCATCCAGCACTCAAGGCGTCCACGCTGGTTCCAGAACCCCCTTCCAGCCCGCCTTCCTCGCTCCAGCCACGCCTGTCCCTCGTTCCCCAGCCAGTCAGCCTTTGCTTATGCTACTTCCCAAGGCCCACAGGACCTACCCCACCTTGGTAGGACCCCTCAAGGACCCCAGACCCCACATCCTACACTATCTCCCTCAGTGTCCCTGCTGCACTGATTATAACATAAGACCAAAGAGGCAAGAGTACACGGGCTTTGGCCCCCCTTCCCTGCTGTCCCTGAAGCCCTCCTCATTTCCTTTTAATGCCTTGAAGCACTTATGACACCACTTTGCATACAGGAGGAACTCCAAACACAACCATTCAATTAAAGGGAAAAAGCTCCATGAATAAATTCTGCAAAGAGCAGGTCTCTGAGACACACAGAGGCTGCACCCAGACCCCTCCTTGCTGAGCTTTAGTTCTCATGACCCTGGGGCACGCCCTCCACATACCATCAGCCCTGGCCATATTTTTGGATGGCAGGACCCCCGTGGGGACCTCAGCTCCCTCCCCAGAGGCCCACCCAGCCCACCAGATCTCTGGGCTTCGTCACCCAAGAGCTCAGCTGGAGTACACAGGTGCCTGGGGACGTTCTCTCCCGGAGCCAATTCTCTGTGCCTACGTGGCTCTGGCCCTCCCAGGGTGGTGGTGCCTCTGAGCAGACCAGGTGCAGACCGGGGTGATAAAGGAGGACTCCCCGGAAGGGAAAGCCCGCAGGCCCAGTCCTGCTGCAGCTGTGAGGTCGGACACAGGTTCCCACAGAACCCGAAACCGCTAGGAGTGCTTTGTAAAAGGCAATGAGTCACACACCTCTGAGAATCTGGTGGAAGCTGTGGCCTTTGCCCCTAGAAAAATGCGTGCATCAACACAGCCAGGCACACAGAGCCCTGCACACACTCTGCTCATCGTCTCAGGGTTCAGGACCCTCCAAGCCTATCTCTGGATGGGCGTCCATAAACCCTAGGTGATGTCCCCATTTTATAAAGACCATGTCTCAACTGGCTTTTTAAGGCAAACGTGCCCCCACCCCCACCCCGACCCACCCCTCACAACCTGCCCTGCTGGTGGATTCCAGAGGCTTCCCTAGGATTCTAGCCTGACATAGCCCACCCAGGGACAGCTCAGTCTCCAGATGTAAAATGGGATGTATCTCGGTCATGATGAACTTTCCCAGGGGTGCCCCGCAACGCAGAGGTGCCAGAGACAAGGGGACCAGGACTTAGCTCCGGGTGGTTCCAGCCAGCAAGGTCTCAGGGGGCCAGGTGAGCCAGGCGCCGCCTGCATCCTGCCCCCCACCCCCTGGAGCATCCCTTGTGTGGCAAGGTTTCCTCCCACTCTCTGTCCCCCCGGCTGCCTCTCCCCCTGGCAGTCTCATGGTTCTCTACTAGATGCGTCTTCCCACCCCACTCACTCCTTCTCACCCTGCCCCTAGGACGCTCAAAACAGCAGCAGTTCCGACACTTTCAGTTCAGACACTCTGGCGACCAAGGGGAAGGCACTCCCAGCGTCTGCATATTCGTTTTAAATTATAGTATAAACGCAGCAGCTGTCGAGCCTTGTACTAATATTTCTACCATCTCATCTCCTGGCACCAAAATTGCCTTGGGTATCTCGCTTTGGAGACGACTTCTCGGTGCCAGTATCGGCGGGCACCACAATCACCCGGGGAGTCTTAAAAACACAAATGCCTGTGCCCCAGGTCCTGGGTTCCAAGACGGGAGGGCTGGGGGGCGCCCAGGGTCGGCCTTTTACACAAACTCCCTGGATGTTTCTGGCTTTCCTTAGTGTTCAGATCCTCGATGGCTCGTCCTTGCTTGGGATGGAATTCAGATTCCACACGACAGACCAAGGGGCCAACCTGCGCTCCAATCCCCTCCTCGGTTTCGCCTGTCGCGGAGCTCACACTGCAGCCTGCTCTGCGTGCCTCCGCTCAGACAGCCCAGGCGTGCCCCCAGCCTGCCACCATGGACACACCTAACAACAGCTGGGTAAATGCCCCCCAGCTTTGTCTTCCGATTCAGGGTGCTGCACACCCCCCCAACCTCTCGAGAACGGAGATCGGTCCCTTGTTGGAGCGTGCACATGAGCTGGGGGACGCAGCATCCGTGCTCTTCACCTCCTTCTCTGCATCCTGGCCCACCCACCTTTTCTTCCTTCCTTTTATCTCCTCCCAGGCTTTTTTCTTTTTCCTGCTGGTCCCCCCTCCCTCTCCTCCAGGGTCCTCGGAGCACATCTCTCAGCTGTCTGGGAACTCACATATTCTTTTGGCAGCCCCACCCCTTGGGCACAGAGTGGCATGAGGCTAAGGGAGGCTGTGAGTGTCTCCCTGTGGGCCTGGGGGGGATGCGCCTATGCCCCACGTGCCACGTCCAGGAAGGAGCTGTGGCGATGCACCTGGAACCCAGCTGGGGCCCATGGAGAGGAGAGGCAGCAGCGGGGAGTAGGGCCCCATGCCCACGTGCAGCGCACAGACCACTGGCCAGCCTGGGCAGCAGGCTCTTACCATGAGGACATGTGGATGGCCGAGGCCAGAGTGGGTCCCAGGCTGGCACCATGTCCTGCAGTCCCAGCCAGACAGGAGCGGGCGGCAGTGGGAGCACCTCTCCAGCTGCCTTGCACACTGCTCTGCCATCTTCCCGTCTCCCAACCCCTGGGAGCTGCCAGCAACTCAGGTCCTAGTCTGTCCCCCAAGAGAAGGTATCCTTCCAGGGACACTGTTCAAAGCCAAGCCAAAGAGCTTCAGGCACCCCCATGGCCCCTTTCCCCCATTCTGCCACTGGAACCTTCTATCTCCAGACCCTGCAAATGCGCTTGACCTTGTCATACTGCTACTTCTGAATTTGGGTTACCTGGAAAGTCTATTCAGGGTCAGCTATTTACCTAAATCAGTCAATCGGCCCTACTTGATCCAGGTCCCGGCAGTCAGGGAAGGTCTGCAGGACTTCCCCTTGCTCTGGCCCACCCTGCCTGGTTTTGCGTACTTAGTTCCTCCCTCCTGAGGGCAGGGGTGAAGTTCTGCTTCTCACATAACCCCCTGCAGCAGAGCTAGCCCCTCCACAACTGCTTGCAGAAACACAGACAGACGCAAAAGGGAAACTGTGCTGTGCGGAATGATGACAGATCAATCATGCCCTTTGCGGTGGCGTGGCCAACAGTTTCTCTAAGGAGGACTCCTGTCCCGCTCTCCCCCTCCCCCCTGCCAGGTACTGAGGACCTAATTCAGCACCCAGGGGCCCAATCTTGAGCACTCATGTCTGGGGAGGAGGGAGCTGTTTTTGAGGATGCCCCTCCTGGTCTGGTCCCCATGGGGGCGTGCACAGGGCCCACTGCGTCCCACTGAAATCAGGCCGCCCTTGGCCCAGCCGCCCTGGGAGCTAGCACATGGTTCTTTTGGTGCCCTGGCTGTGGGCCCCTTTACCTGGTGCTGGAGACCGCCTGTGAGTTTGGAGAAAGCAGTTTCTGGAAGAGGGAACATGCTGAGAAAGACGGTATCATGGGAGCTCTTCTGGGATAATGTGGCTCTGGGTACCACCATCGAAGGCCAAAGGGGAGATTTTATTCTCTAGGTCCAGCGAACTCCCAGGTTTACCTGGGGCTCCGGGAGCTGGCCAGGCAGCCCAAGCATGGCAGGTAGCTCAGTTGGCTAAGTGCCTCCAGGCTCCACGTGCTGTGGTACCGTGAGCCCATCGCTGGTTTCAAGCCAGCTTTCTGGAGCTAGGCAGGCTTACAGGAGATGGCGGACTCCATTAGATGAAAGGAGTCAGGCTGCACCCTCATTGAGATGGGTGGTGCTTCCTGTGGGGCCTGACTGTGCTGGAGGAGAAAAGGAAATCTTACCACTCCACACACCCTAAATGTTACAACCTCACAATGAATCTCTTTGTTGATCACGGTTCCAATCCCACTGCTTGCAGGATATAGGGAGAGCCCTCCCAGAAATCTGTTCATGGACAGACTTGTTTAATTAAGGAGATCTGATTGTTTCTGAAGCCAATTGTCTCTTGTAGACACCAGGACATTTTAATAAGTCTGCACCCAACCCACAATTAGAGGAGCAGGCATGCCACGTGAAAGAGTCAGGCTCCTACTCGCATGCCTCGGGCCAGCAACCTTCCTGTTGGGACCCCTGGGAAACAGCTCTGGCTGCACTGAGCCACCAAAACCACCAAAGCCTGCCCCCTCGCAATTCTGCTCCCAGACTGAGTGGGGAAGCACTGCTGAGGAGGTCTCAAGCCTGTACCTCTAAAGGGAGGAGAGAAAATTCAGAAGGTCCTGGCTTTTACTGACACCTTTATTCCAGGGCCTCCAGGGGCCCAGCTTGCATGGGCCTCAGCTGGGAGGTCCTTGGTTCTGTACCCCCAGCCAGCCAGACTGAGAAAGGATGATGGTGGAGTAAGAGGGCAGCCTGCCTCTGAAGTGCAACTCTGGGCCTGAAGGGGACTCTGAGCTGGGGTGGGGGAAGGCATAGGCTAGAGGATGATTTTGATGCAATGATTTAGACACAAGTGCTGGGAAATCTAGGCAGCGGACAGGAATGCAGAAAGTGAGAAGAAGCCTCAGGGCAGACTGAAGCTCCAGAATCCAAACCCAAAGCAGAAACATGTTCTCCAACTGGGTAAGCAGCACGGAGGAGGCAGGGGAAGCGGTTAAAGAGGCTGGCTGGAAATTCTCCCCGTGGCAGCTGAGGGGGCTGGGGTGGTCCAGGGTCTAGCGCCTCCAGCTCAGCTTCTGCAGATCAAACCTCTGAGTCTTATGACCCTGGATTTCTCTCCAGGGTCTTGGACTGGTTCTGCCCCGTGCCGTGACTGCCCCATGGCACGCTGGGCAAAGTGCAGCTTTCTCTCTCTCTCTTTGCAAAAAGAGACTGCAAGAGTCTGTCACCCGTCGACACCCCATGGGAAGGCCAACCTCGGGCGTCCCCGTCAGGAGGAGCCTCTCATTATCCCCCAAATCTTTCTGTGCACCAAAGCCAAATCAGAAGACATACCTCACTTCAGCCAAATCAGGTTTTGTGGAAACGATTCGCCACGCCCCAAGGCGGCCCAGCCACACACCAGTTCCCACATGTCAGGGCCACTGGAGACCGTCCAGCCTCAGCGGCAGAGGCCAGACGGCCGAATGGGATAAGGCAAGGAGCCTGGGTGCGGGGAGGGTATGACAACAGGGGAAAGAGAGAGGTTCCGGTTTCGCGTCTGGGGACCACCCTGCCTCCCGCATCTGGCGTGGTGGGGGGCTGCTTGGCCGGCTAAGTGAAAAATAAACACAAAGGCAGAGGGGGCTGCAGAAGCTGACCTGTGGTCATCCCTCATTTTGGTGGAAATAAACTTGTCTGGGGAAAATCCCGACTTCCTGGTGGCTCATGATCGCCAGGCCTGCAGGGCTCCCCACTTCTGCCCCTCCATGGATCTCAACAAGTAACTGTCTCCTCCCACCTTTTGGGGGCAAGGAGTCCTGGGGGGAATATATGTTTGCTGGGGAATTAAAGCAGTCACACGAGCCCCGCCCTGTCCCCTCCAGTCACAAGTCTCCAGTTTTTGCAGATGTCCAGGAAAGAAAAAAAACATCATCACTGGGCGCATACTACCGAAGGGCCCTCCTCCCTCCCTGTTCAGCCCTGTTTGCAGGGTCTCCTGGGCAGGGAAGGCAGTCAGCCAGCAACCAGGCCCCTGGGGCTTTAACCTGCTTTTCCCACAGCCAGGGACAGGGAGGCCTCCCCCCTCAATCAGGCAACCCCCCAAATGGGGCTGTTGGGAGAAGCCCTTCCTCACCCAGCCACAAGCCCAGGGGAGCTCAACTCCTGCGTCCCCTGTGAAAGTTTCTACCGAGGGTCTTCACTCTTCCAGACCACAGAGGCAGAACTGCCCCTGCCCACACCCACCCACCCACTGTGTCCCCCACTCTGCCCACCCAGGGTGCGACGCCTGCCAAATCCCAATCCGCAACGGGCTCCCTGGCTCCCTTCTCGGGGGCTGGGCTGCAGTGAAATTTCAGTGGAATTTTGAGGTTCAGAAAGCATCTCAGCAGAGAGGGGAAAAGAAGGGGAGAGAAGGAAGGGGAAAGAGAAAGTACGATTTGGCGTCAACTTGCAGGATTCTCCAAGGAGGCCGAGCGACCCAGAGGCCGGCGCTGGGTCCCTGCGAGATGCGGGCGGCTCGCGGGGGCAGCGGGGTGGTCGCGGTGCCCGCGGGGTGGCAGGGGAGGTGGGGATGCGGGCGGGGGGCAGGGGGCGCCGCTCCTTACCTACATCTGCATTGCAAAACGCCTGTTGCGGGTGCACCGGGGAGCAGCTGCAGGCGTCGGCCTGGCGAAGCAGCGTCCCCAGCAGCAGGAGGCCGAGCGCCAGCCGCAGGCTGCGGGCCGCGGCGCCCATGGCGGGCCGGGGGCGCGGCGCGGGCCGGGCAGGGCGCTGCTCTCCGCTCCTCGGGCTCGGGGCTCGACCGCCGCCGCTTCCTCTCGGGGCCGCGCGGCTCCTCTCCGGCGGGCTGGTGGGGGGCACAGGCGGGGTGGGGTGGGGGTGTTGTGGAGGGCGCTCAGGCTGCGCGCTCCGCTTCGGGGCGCGGCCCGGGGCTGGGGGGTCGAGGCGGTGGGGACGCCCTCCCGCGCCCCGGCACATCCCTCCGCACCTGGCCGTACTCACCCGCGGAAACTTTCTCTCCTCTTTGTCTCGGGGGCGGCGCGGGCCTGGCGGGGAGAAGGGTCAGGGGACACTGGGGTGGGCTGGGGGGGAGCCGTTTACCGGGCGGAGAAGAAAGCGGCGTGGGGGGCGGCGAGGCGAGAGCGCGCGCCGCAGCCTGGCTCCCCGGCGCCGCCGACTGCCTTCTATGGATGTGTTTGCGGCGGGCGCGGGCCGAGCCGGGCGTTTTACTGCGCTCGAAGGATTTGGCGCCCCTCCTCCCGGTGGCGGGCGGCCAGTGCAGGCTCCGGGCGCTCCCAGCAGCCCCCTCCTCCCGCGCCTCCCGCGCCTCCCCGGCCCTCCCCAAAACCCGGGCTTTTGTTGTGCCCAGCCTGGCAAGGCGGGCGGGGGAGGGGGGGCGGGAGAGGGGGTGCTTTCCGCGCCCCCGGGCCTGAACCACGCTGCTGGCCGCCGGCGCGCAGTGCGCCCAGCCCCGGCCCCCTCCCCCCGGGGCAGCCCCCCAAATCGTCTGAGGTCGGGAGGAGGGGTGCGCAGAAGCGGGCAGCGCCCATTGGGCTCTGACTCAGCATTGGGGACAGCGCAGCCATGGCTCAAGGGCACCAAGCGGCGGTCGGTCACCCCTCGCCTCTTAGCTGGGCGCTGGGGGAGGGCACTGTGGGATTCCCTCCTAACCCCTGGGGTCCCTTTCCTTCCAGCAAAAGGGGTGTGCCCTTCGGAGCAGAGGTCATTCCCTGCCACCCCCTCCCCAGTGTCCCTTTGGGCGGGTGACCTGTGTAAAACTGACCCTGGGCTCCTTTTCCAGATGGAGGCCTTAGAATTTTAAGTGCACTTGGCCAGTTTAGTTGGGGGTGGGGGGTGGGGGAGGAGAGGGGAGTGGTTACTGAACAAAACAGGATTTTACATAAACTGGCCATATTTTTGACCAGCCAACAAGGGGAAGGGGGTGGGCCCGTGAGCCCCTAAGCCAGTAGGATTGTAAGGAAGGCACTGTCTGGCCCCCTCTCAGCTCCTTCCCCTGGCTCACATTTTTTGGAGCAGGAGAAGGATTTTTCCCAGAACAGTTCTGAGTTCCAGGAAAGGCGGAGGGATTCAAAGGCGAGGACAGAAAGAGAAGTATGGGGAGTGGGTGTCCACAGGGACCCCATCTACCTGTCACTGACCCTGCCTGGACCCCGCATCCCTCCGAGTCTCACAGGGTGTCTCTAATCTAGGTAGGGAGATGCAAAAGGAGGAAGATGACGTGATTAAGAAACAATTGTCAGCTGCATTGTGCGGTGCTGACTTGAGATATGAAACTTTGAAGGAAATTGGAACAATGGGAAAAATGGTTTTCTGTTTGTGCGTGCCTCGAACCACACAAGTTGGAGAAAAGTTTATCTGCAGAGCAGTGGTTTCGAGCACCGCAGCAAACCAAAGCCACTTTTTCCCAGCTTTTGTTAGTGTAAATTGTGGTTGTGTGTCGTTCAGGAAATGATGTTTGATGTTAACTGTTTAAAGTACAGTTAATTCAGAAAATCATTGCACATTGGATGGCCGTAACCTTTCCATTTCTCTTTCTTTTTTTCCATTATGAGTGGAACAAAAGGCTACCAAGATATCCAGAACCTAGAACCAATATGTTAGTTTTTAGGAAAGAAACACATAATTTAGGGACTCGGTCTTTTAGGTAAGATATCCATGTAAGTAAGTGTACATTAGTGGGATAAATACCTTCCAGGTGAGTTTGATGGCTTCACTGTAGGTATCAGGAGGAAGTAAAGGGTCTGACCTGAACCTCTCATGGAGCAGACACACCTCACCTGCCTTGGAATTCCCTCCCACTGAAGCATTCCTACCAGCACACCAACAGGCTGGAGTTTCTCCCCGCAGCGGGTGAGCAAACCTCTTCTCTGGACCACACTCTGTCACCACAGCGCCCATTGTTCTGCTCCCTTAGAGTGAATCTCTTACAAGCAGCCACCTAAACGAGAAGTTTCCAGTTCTCCTCCTCCCTTCTCCCTTGCTCCTGCTCCAACCTGGCCCCATCGGTCATGCAGGTCAAGGTCATGCAGATCTAACTCCCACAGGCTGAGCCGCGTCTTACTGGACACGCCTGGCACACCCTTCTCCCGAGCTCCCCCCCTTGGCTGGCAGGGTGCCATCTCCATCTCTCCTGGCCCTCTGGCCTCCTCCTCTCATCTGCTCTGGCCTGCATGCCTGTCCCTCCGGTGCCCTCTACAGGCCCCTCTCATCTCCCACCTGTGTCTCGCATGGCCAAACACAAAGCTGCCACAGTCCCCCTTCTCGATAATGGCATCTCCATCCTCCCACGGTGGGGTCCAGCCCACCCCATTCTCCCCACCCCCTCTCCTGGCCCAATTTTTCCATCACCACTTAAAATAGTAAACTTAATTTAGTTATAATCTATCCTTTCCCCCACTGAGTAGAAGCTCCATGGGGACAGAAATTGTTGTTTTGTTTGTTTCTGTGTCCCCAGGCCTAGAACATGTTAAGAGTTCATTACATACTTGCTGAATGAATGAGGGAGGAGAGAGAGAAGGAGGGAGGGGATGATTTTCAAAGGATAAGCTGGGACTTTCATGGCAGATGGGATGGGCCTGCAGGGGAGTTGACAATGATTCCTGAAGACAGGAGCCCAGCAGCACAGTGGGCAGAGAGGAAGGAACACGGGGTGGGGGGTGGGGAGGCCGGGGGGGGGGGGGCTCAGGAGGGAAGGGAACTACCCCCTCTCCCCACACTCCACAAATCAGAGCATCTGATATAGAAAGCTAGATTCCCTCCACTCCTTGCTTTGCAGATTCCTCCCTCCCTCTTTTTCTCCATTCCTCCCTCTCTCCTTACCTTTCTTCCATCAACAAATATTTCTTTGAGCGTCTACTGTGGACTAGCCACCAATCTGAGAGCAGAGGATTCGGAAGTCACCAGAGTGGACAAAAGGCCCTGGGAGCGGCAGGTGGAAAGATCCTGAGGCCCGAAGGCTGGGGCAGGAGGTTGGAGTAGGAGATCAGGGCGGCCAGAGGAGAAGGAAGTAGGAGTCTGGTCCGAGAGGCTGGGCAGGGAGCAGGAAGAAGGTTGGAGCACAGATGGGAGAGGGTCCAGTTCATGTTCTACCAGGACAGAGTGATGTGGTGGGTAGGGCAAGAGTGGGGGCAGGGAGCAGGATGGCAAGGAGATGGGAGAGAAAGGCAGGTCAACTCAGAGCCACCCGGCAACCGGCCCCCCTGGCAGCCAGGCGACCTTGGCTGACCTTGCCAGCCCTCCACCTTTCCGTCCTCAAAAATGGGGATGGAAAGCTTTCTGCATGGGATGGCTGCGGTGGGGGAGGTCGCGCTAAGTCCCGTGCAGGCATCTCACCTGAGGGGTAAAGGGACTCCCCCTCGGACATAGCAGGGGTAAAGGGACTCCCCCTCGGACATAGCAGGGGAGGGCCAAAGGCTGACCCCTGGAACCCAGGTCTGCCCCTCCCAGCCCACTGCCCCTGCCTTGTCCCTGCAGGGTCCTTGCCTCCCACAGCCCACCTGAGTCTGCTGGCCCCTCCTTAAGGCCCCCTCACACTTGCCCTCCACCTTCTCTCCCCATCCCTAAGCCAAGAAAGCAGAGAAGAAATCTACTAAAGGTGCCTGCCACCCTCCCCAAATCGCTCTTTCAGTGGCTCTCTGCCCCATGTCCCATGGCTCATGAAAGCAGGGTGGTTTCTGGGCAGGAGGGAGGGCAGGGTCGGGGATGGGAAAGGAGGCCCTGGGGCTGTAGCTGGCGACCTCTTCCTCACCCTTCAACCAGCCTCCTCTGCTGCTCACCTTGACATTGCTGGGTGGGGCAGGTGGGAGCTCTAGGAGAGCCCCTGTCTTGGAATGTGTATGCACTTTGACCCGTGGCTCCCAGTGGGGGCTGGGGGAGGAGGGCAGATAGGAGGCAGCATGGCACCTGCTGACATGGGGGTGCTAGGTGTGCAGGGGGGCGCTTCCAGGGTCCCTCGGACCTTGCTGCCAATCAGGAAGACTGGCCCTGCCTCCCCCAGAGATCTCACAGGCCTGAGTTGGCTAGCACCCTCAGCTCACCCCACCTCTGTCCACACACACCCAGAAACACAGCCTGGGCTTGGCCGAGTAAATACCATCCAGGGGCCAGGAGGAAATGCCAACAGGCTTGACAAGCCCTTCTCCTCCGCTCCTCTCTGGTTCCCACGTCCACCGGCCTTTGGCCCCACTCCTCCGCGCTCCACACCCATCCGGCTGTGCGACAGGCAGCGGAAGCGCCTCTTCTCGGTAGATCCACTCTCCCAGTTTGGATGAGGTCCATTTCCTCTTGAACATATAGCATTCCCTCCCTAGAGACAGCTTTAGCGGAACAGAAGCCCCCACACTCTTTCTGGCAGGTTCCGGAGAGCCGGGCACAGTGCTCAGCGTATGGGCATAGCAGTTGGCCCCACACATTCAGGAAGAAGGACCTGAAGTCATGGGGCCGCAGTTCCCAAAGGAGGGCAGTGTCGTGGACAGGTCCGGGGACAGCAGAGAATGGGTGGCTATAGGGGGAGGGAACCTGTTCGTGGGTCTGGCTGGCTGGGAAGGGGACCACGGTTCTGTGATGTGTGGCCCCCTCGATTGATGGTTGGCACCAGGGTTACGATGGACCTTCCCGTCCACTCTGAGTGCCAGACACTTGGCCCAGCCCAGGTACCTGTACACAGCGTCCCCAGAACACCACGAGGATGGCAGGAGGGTGAGTCAGGAGTGACAGCCACACTGCGGCATGCGGGCGGGGACCTGTCAGTCTGCTCGGCATTGTGGCATTCGGCACTGGGTGTTGATTCCTATCTCTCCTTCACTCGAGCGGGTGCCTCTGAGCTTAGCCTCGGCAGGGCTGACATCTGGGCTGCATCTTTCCTCGTGGCAGGGGCTCTCCTTGCCACCATGAACTTTCAGGCAGCACCCCCAGCTTCCAGCCTCTACATTCCAGTAGCAAATCCCACCCCACGTGGTGGCAACCCAAACCGCCTCTTGACCTTGTCAAGCATCCCTGCTAGAAATCGCCCTGCTAGAGACCCACTAACTTAGGGAGACTGATCACGGTCTTTGAACCCAAGAAAAGCATGATACAGAAAGCATGATACAGAGACAGATAAGGAACGAGGCTGCGTTTTTGTCAAGGAGACAGTAAGGCAAAGGGGGCGTGGCTGTGTGGACGTTTGAGCATGGGTGAGAGATGATATGCCAAGCTGTCCACATTGGCTTTCGGGAGGGAAGGAGGCAAGGAACATGAAAAGACGGCTTGTAGAAAGCGCCTTGATAAAATAGCAGGTAAACCATGTTGTTTATGCGAAACTACACACACGTGTGGAGAGAATTGGCTGCACCTGAAGGTGATCAAAATGTGAAGGGTCCCCAAGTCAATACGCCAAGCCCCTGATCTTGATGCTTGCTCTTGTGAGGCTTATTTATGTAGCAGAGAAGCTTAGACTATCTATAGGCATGCCTAAGGAGGACCTCTTTTGTTGCTCAGATGTGGCCTCTCTCTCTCTAAGCCCAACTCTGCAAGTGAAATCATTGCCCTCCCTGCTAACGTGGGACATCTGGGGGTAAAAGTTTCCCTGGAGGCGTGGTGCCATGAGAGAAGATTCCCAGGGATGAGCCTGGCCCTGGCACTGTGGGATCAACAATGCCATCCTGACCAAAAGGGGAAAAAGAAGTGCAACAAATAAGTTATCAGTGGCTGAGAGAGTTCAAATAGAGTCAAGAGGTTATTCTGGAGGTCACTTTTACATAAGCTTCAGTTAGACATTGCTACTTATCGTAGCTTGTCAACCCCCAACCAAAACCATTCCAGCCAATCCTAAAGAACACCTAGGGCATATATAAGATTCCACAAAGGTTCCATGCTCTAGGGTAACTTTCCAGAAACCTTCAACCTCCAGATGGGTCCCTGGTCCAGATAAGTCCTGAAACCTAAAGGGCCCAGCCTCCCCAGAACATTAACTAGTTCCATCCCCCATCCCATATTATTATCAGCCCCTTCCAACATGAAAAAGTTAGATTGGGCATAGCCCAAATACCCCCAAAGACTGGAAGAAAGATCAAAGGAGAAGGAGGAGTTATAACAGAGAAGATAGAATTTAACAAATGAGTATGACTGCTGAATCATTAAATTGATATTTCTTTTAGTCTGCAGTATCTTAGAACAGATAGAAGTAAAAACCTAAAATTGTGGAATTATAGCCCATACTAAACTCTGAAATCTGTTCTACAACTAATTGTCATGCTGTGCTTTGAAATTTAGTGCTTTTCTGTATATGTTATTTTTCACAAAAAAAGGAAAAAAGTCGGTCGAGATGATAGAAATAAAATAAAGATGAGCAGGAGGAAATTAAAAAAGAAGAAATATACAAATTAATAATAAATTAATAATAATACTATTAATAATAAAAGAAAAATATATGAAGGGCGTCCCTGGGTGGCGGGAGCCTAGGGGACAGCATGCAGGTCTTACACCCTGTCCCTTGTGCAGGGAACGCAATTTTCAGATGTGAGTTCAGCCCTAAAGTGGACACCTCTTTGGGCAGAAATACGGATTTTCCTCTACTTTCTGCGTGACGCTATCTGTCTTTCCTGGCTGCAGCTTTTCGTCTCCCTTTGAGTGCTTCTACCCATCCTCTCCTCTGCCTTTGGTCTGTGAGTTCCTTTGGGCCCTTTGGCTGTGTCCCTGGCGGTTCCTCTGTCGTGCCGCACGGCACCTTTAAGAAGGCGAGAAGGACTGGATCCTGGGCCCCCCACCTTCTGCCAGCTGGCCCTTCCCC